>JAPKID020003527.1:0-12301 GCA_026931265.2 Tropidonophis doriae
TCCTGCCTAGGCAGGGAGTTGGACTAGATGACCTCCAAGGTCCCTTCCAACTCTGCTATTGTATTGTATTGTATTAATTGGTATGTCATCAGGAAAAATTATCTAGAATCTGTAAACTTACCTCAAATTTATGTTGGAAATGTGGACATGGAGGGCATTTTATTATGCCTGGTTAAAAAAAAAAGCCAGAAAATTTTGGATTCAAATACATACACTGATACAAAATTTTTAAAGTCTAAGATTCAGTTGAAACCAGAATAACTTTATTGGAATTAATGGACAACTAAAAAAAATCATGTTTATATAAGATCATTCCCGCAAGGTTACGATGCTACAGAAACACACAAAAACACGGATAATTTCTGAAATATCTGTAATTGAGGAAAAGTTTATGAAATTGACAGAACTAGTAGATATTACACAATTAGTTTGCTCAGAAAGAGATAAAATACTGCATTTATTACATACTTTTTGCTGAAAACTAAAAAAAATTGACCTGATGATTTATGGGTTTGATGATTAGAAAGGATAAACGAAAAGAAACAAAATTTTGATGCATCTCCCCCTATATCATTCTTTTTCATTGTTTCTTTTTCACGGTATTCCTTCCTCTATTTCTCTTATGTTTCAGTTTAAAGTTATACTGTTTATACTCTCTATGAAGTTGAGTTCAAGGATATCATGGGTTCCTTTCAGTGGTGGGTTCCGGATTCTATTTCAACCAGTACAGTTGGAATGGCCCCGGCGTCACCCACATGGATGCGTGTGGTGCGCGCACGCACATGTGTGGCATGTGCATGCATCGTAATTATCTGTGAGGCTGCTTGCTGGAGCATTGCACAGATGCTGTATGCACTGCACACGTGCACAGAAGCCCTGAACATTTAAAAGTACGGCAAGGAGTGAGGGCAGGCAGACGGGCCCTCCGGAGCACTGTACCGGAACGATATCTGGTGCTCTGGGCTGGCTCCAGTACACCCATACTTGGACGTACAGGCTGAAACCCACCCCTGGCTTTTTTACAAATACCTAGGTCTGTGATAGCGAACCTATGGCATGGGTGCCACAGGTGGCACACAAAGCTATTTCTGAGGGCACATGAGGCGTTGCTCTGTCAGCTCCAGCGCACATGAGTGTGCTGGCCAGCTGATTGTTGATCTTGAATTTTGGCCATTTTTTGACCTCCTGAATTCTCCAGAGGGAGAAAAATGGCCCAACGGGCAACCTGGAAGTCCATTCCTGAACTTCCTGTTTGTGTGTTGGGCCTTTTACCACCCTCCACAGGCTCCTAGAAAGCTTCTGGAGCTTTGGGAGGGTTGAAAATGGATCTACTGGGCCCACTGGAAGTCAGAAAATGGGCTGTTTCTGGCCTCTGGGGGAAGCCATTTTTGCCCTCCCCAGACTCCAAAAAAGCCTCCTGTCCATGCATTGGACAGCAGGTGGTGTCACACATGTATTCTCGGGGAGTATGGCATGGGAGGTATTAAATTATGGGGGTGAGCACACAATACAATAATACAATAGCAGAGTTGAAAGGACCTTGGAGGTCATCTAGTCCAACTCCCTGCCCAGGCAGGAAACCCTATACGATTTCAGACAAATGGCTATCCAACATCTTCTTAAAGACTTGCAGTGTTGGGGCAGATATGTTCACTACCTTGAGTTATTTGTAAAAATAATAAAGGTAGGATATAAATTTTAAAAAATATAGTCTATACATTGATAAACAGTTCAAGTGTATGCATTTCAATTAATGCTATCAATGAATGAATGTGGCCACTAAGAAGGGTTTTAAATGTTACATTTGTTCATATCACTGCAGTGGACCATATAAACATTTCCATACAGTGAAAGTATAATTTCTTTTGTGGGCTGAAAAAAAAACTTGCAGTATATCCAAAATAAATTAATAGGTATGGTACATCCTCTTAACTTCTGTCCTGATAAGACTTACTTTTTTTCTCTCCCCCTCCATGTATTACAACAGCTCCTTTACTTGCATAATAAAAGTGGAACAGCAACAGGAATCCCAATAAAGGGATAATAGCTGTATTTGTTGCAGAATTTATATTAACTGGACTACAAAACACTTGAAAAATGCAACGTACGTTAGGCCTATCATTACTGGTCTGCAAATATTTTATATAGTCACTAGGTGGCTGCAAAATAACTAGAATATTCTGTATTTCTTTATGACTAAATATTTCAACCCTAACATATTGTATATAGTATATCTGCAGCATCACATACACTATTCAATATGTGTGTGAAAGAGGTTTTTATATCAGCATACTCGGTACAAACTGTACCGAGTATGCTGATATAAAAAAACCCTTAAATTTCTTCATTGATTATAAATACCTTTTATTCCTCCAGGACAAAAATAGTTTTGTAACTTACGGTAAATTACTAGAACAAATAAATAGACTCATTCATTCATTCATTCATTCACCCACTCAATGGGGGAAAAAAACAAAACCCTTTTTTCTGGTGAAAGGTCCAGATACACTAGTTATTTCTATAGAAACTCGATTTCCCGGCAAGCTTTGCTTTTGCTCTGAGCATGCGCTCTGCTCCGAGCTGTCGCTTGCTTGGCAGTAACCGAGGTGGGTGTCGCCGGCGGCGCAAAGGCGCTCGCCATGGAGTCCTACGATGTGATCGCGAACCAGCCGGTGGTGATTGATAACGTGAGTCCAAGCATAATTGTGTCTCTGCAACGTGGGGACGAGGGGAGGGAGGGGGGGAAGGGCTGCCATTGGCACGGTGGGTTTTTTTTGTTTTGCTCCTCATAGAAACCAGTCAGCGGATCTGTTAGCCGGTGGTTTTCTGCTCCCTCCTCCCCGCCCGCGCCGTCTCCGGCCGATTCTCTGCCCCTCGCCATCTCCAACCGAAGTTAGGTTCTTTCCTCCTCCTCCTGGATGAGCCAGGCCCACGCTCCCGTTGGCCGATGCCTTTGCCATTCAATGGCAGAACGGCGCAGCCTGCAGAACAACGGAGCAGGTACATCCACGCCCTGTCGAGCTCCTCGCCCTCTGATTGGCCCCCCTCTGCCGATTCTCGTTGTAGCGTCATCGCTTCGCGAGGGAGATCGCCCCTCCTTTCCCGAGTTCATGCGCGATTATTGGCGCCTTGGCTGCGCTGTCCGCTCTTTTTGACCTTTGAGGGTCCCGTTTTGTCCTCACTCGCTCGTTCTGTCAGAGCGTGCGAGAGGGTGGCCTGGGTTGGGCCCTCTCCTCCATTTTCCCTGGGTGTATTTTTGCCACTGTGTATCTGTCCTCCTGTCTCCTATTTATTCGTACCCATTTACTGTGTTCGTATTTTATACCGGTCACCTTTTACATGTCTGACAAAATAAAATAAAAATAATTGCCCAGGCTGCTCTTTCTGTAAAATAGGAATGCAGTGAAAACACTCACATGCCCCTACTGCCAGGAGAAAAGATTACAACTCATCTCCCCTATTAGCCAAAGATTTCCCGGACTTAGCAGAAATCAGAGTCTTCGCCTTCTTCGCCAGGACACTAACTCGAGGACCACATTGAAGATTGCAAGTTTTTTTGCTGCGGTCTTAGCCTGCAAGAACCGTGGGAAGGGTCGGGCTGGTCCCACTAGCTGAGGCCAGTTGTGCTGATTGTTCGCAGCGTACCACTTGGTGGCCGCATCAAGTGCCGACATGTAGGTTGCATGTAAATTTTTACATGGTACTTTCTATTTACGCTCAATTCGAATTGATCATACTCCCAAACCATAGATTTAGATCCCCATAATGATTAGATGGTATGGTTGACAGAATGGCCCTTGCCACCAATTTTGCTGTTATCTCCCACCCTTCAGTAGGGTGCGGCTGTACATCCACATGTGATCTGTTTATCTTGTCTTTTGGTCTATGACCGCAGTAAAATTTTATTATTATACTGCCAGAGTATAGAACATTTACTGTATTCCGATAGGAATAAATAGATGGAAGAACTTTCATTTTTCCTGTTTACTTTTGAATAAAGAATGAATAACACTTCTTTCCAAAATATTAGATGTTCAAAACTATTTCAAGTACATATTAAACCATATTAAAATTATGATGTCATTTTAATAATTTAATAGCTCATACTGGTTTTTTTCAATTTCAGATTTTATTAATTTATTAAATATAAGATACAAAGGAAATAAAAAGTAATGGAAAAAAAGAAAAGGGAAGAACAGAAAATATAGGTTAGCAAGGGGAAAACAAAAAAAAGTGTTACCGTCCAACTCTCTGGCACAGTAGAATATAATACATTACAACTTCAACATTTTACTTTTATACAATAGTATATACTAGCTATTTCTATAACAATAAATGTGTCTAAGCAACAAAAGCAAAAGTTTTATTTTTTCCCATCACAAGCACAAAGTCTAGAAGCAATTTCCAAATAATAAAAAATTAAATATATTATTTTTGGATAAAGGAGTTGATATAACAATCTCTACTTTTCCCTGCTGTGGTAAATAATATGTATTTCTGTTTACTCAGTGATATTTATAGATTATCATAATCTATATTAATAAAATTCATTAAATTTTCATTTGTTTTTACCCTAAAGAGAGAAAAACACTTTTTCTAAATTTTAAAATTAAAATTTTCTGTAAAAGCATTTCTAAAATCAGTAAGTTCTAATACATTTTATTTATAATTTTTTAAATTTTATTTTGATTCGAACATCATCTTTCATTAAACTTTCATCTGGGTGCAAATATTTTGTGCAAATATTTTATACAATAACAATAACAATTTACAGCTATATTTATTGTTTTATCTATTCTTAACAATACTAATACTAATATACGATGACAGGAATAGCCAACACTCCAGAAGATAGGCTTAAGATACAGAAGGATCTTGACAAACTTGAACACTAGGCACTATCTAACAAAATGAAATGCAGTGGTGAAAAATGTAAGGTTCTACATTTAGGCAAGAAAAACAAAATGCACAGATACAGTATAGGTGGCACCTTGCTCAATTGTAGCAACCGTGAGTGAGATCTTGGAATCCTAGTGGATAACCATTTAAATATGAGCCAGCCTTGTGCAACAGCTGCCAAAAAAGCCAATAGAGTTCTAGGCTGCATAAACAGAGCGATAGAATCAAGATCACCTGAAGTGTTAATACCACTTTATCATGCCTTGGTAAGGCCACACTTGGAATACTGCATTCAGTTTTGGTTGCCACGATGTAGAAAAGACGTGGAGACTCTGGAAAGAGTGCAGAGAAGAGCAACAAGATGATTAGGGGACTTGAGACTAAAACATATGAAGAACGGTTGCAAGAACTGGGGATGTCTAGTTTATTGAAAAGAAGGACTAGGGGAGACATGATAGCAGTGTTCCAATATCTCAGGGGTTGCCACAAATTATTATTATTTTTTATTTTTTATTTATTTGATTTATATAACTGCCCCCTCTCCCCAAAGGGACTCAGGGCGGTGCACAGGAATATTAAAAACATACAAAACAGAATAATAAATATTTAGAATCGAATTAAACTCTAACCCTATGCTAAAATTTATAAAATGTTAAAACCTTATCCCCAAAACACCCAATTAAAATTACTTAACAATTCATGTAGCAACATAAATATTGGGTTCCATTGTGCTCGTAAGTCAAGGGCTAGCTAGCTATATGGCAAAAGGGTGCCACAGCAGAGAGAGCTCTTCTTCTGGATCCCACAGCTGAAATTACTTGATTGACAGGATCTGCAGTGCGCCTCTCTGATGGCACAGGTGGAGTAGGTTAGTATCATCAAATTGAGATAGTTCCTCAACTAAGCTGGATCTTTGCCTTGCAGGGGTTTAAAGGTAATAAACAAAACCTTGAATTGCACCTGGCAGTGCAGTGTAACATGCAGTGTAACAATAGCCCTAAGAATTGCCTGCACTACCACAATGTATACCAGCTGTAGCTTCTGAATGCTCTTCAAGGGTAGTCCCACGTAGATTGTATTGCAGTAGGCCAAATGTGAGATGACTAGGGCAGTGATGGGGAACCTTTTTCTTATAGCATGCCAAAATTGCATGTGTGCTATTGCGTGCATAGCCACTCAATCCTCCCCACCCACCTGTGCATGCACGCACAACTCCTCCCCAGCTCTGGAGGCTTTTCTGAAGCCTGGGGAGGGTAAAAACAGCCTCCCCTGCACACCGGAGGTCCTCTGAGAGCCAGAAATGGTTCATTTCCAATCTTCCAGTTGGCCCATTGGGGCTGTTTTTCACCCTCCCCAGCCTACGGAGGCTTTCTTGAAGCCTGGGGAGGGCGAAAACGGCCTCCCCTGCCTGTCCAGAAGGACAAAAAATATCAGCTGGCTGGTTCGTACGGGCTCATTAGAGCTGACAGCTGGCATGCCACCAAATATGGCTCCATGTACCACCTGTGGCATGCGTGCCATAGGTTCGTCACCATGGGTCTAGGACTTGAATGACTGAGCACAGGTTTGTTAAGCAAATAACTAAGTTGTTAAATTAATCACATGGTCATTAAGCAAATCCAGATTCCACCCATTGGCTTTGTTTGCCAGAAGCTGTCTGGAAAGATTGCAAATAATGATCACGTGACAATGAAACACTGCAAACATAAAATATACATACTAATTGCCAAGTGCCAAATTTTGACTGTCATACGTGCAATGACTGGTTGTAATACAGTTCTTTTCAGTTCTTTTGTAAATTTGACTGGTCACTAAATGAATGGTTTAAGCTAAGGACTACATGGTGATTAATTAAATTGAATGTAGCTCAGAGTCTTTAACGTAACAGTTTCCAGTTTGTTTTTAATTGGAGTTCAAGAATATTCATTTTATAAGGCCATGTGGCATAGTTGTCTTGATCTGGGAATTTTAAAAAATCGGATTGTAAATTCCTTTGAATGCAATTTTATTGTGAAAAAATGTGTGTAAATTAAGTAATTGTTAAGTACATTACAAATGAATGATTTGCTCTCAAGGAAATTCATGCTTTCAAATTGAATCAAGTTCCTTCAAATTGCTTCAATTTCAATTATATTTGATAGATTTCCCGGCTTTGCAAAGTCTTGAATATTTTCCTTTGCTGTAGTGCACTTGCTATTCAGCTATAGAAATCTAAATAATAAATAGATACATAGCTATGAAGCATATATTAAAAATTATTTTTCATAGAATTTTCTCTCTTAGACAAATGTGATAACATACCAGATTTGTTTTAATTGTTCTCCATTAAAAAAAAAAGAAAATCTCTCTCTCTCTCCCTCTTTATTTTGCCTTTGAACCACAAATTCAAATTAAATAATTGAAAATATTTTTCTTATTGGAATGTGGTTGATTGATTCATCCATCTTGTATTACATTCTTATAATTGTGACTTGAAATATACCAAAAGAATAAGAGTTAAAATATTATTGTCTTTTGAAATGTAAGAAAAATTCAACCACAAGGCAATGTAATGCATTATAAGAAATTCTGTTTAGCTCCACAAGTCCCTCTCCCTCCCCAGTTCTGCATATTATGAACTCTAGATCTCTTAAAGATATTTATATATTCCAAGAAAGTTACTCTTTAATAACTAGAATTAATTAAGATTGAGCACTGTCAATGTAAACATTGTTTACATAATATTTGTGTTCTATAAATGGTTTTTTCATTAGTGTATTAAATTAAATATTGTGTTCTAGAACTTTATAACTAATTCATTGTGTACATCTTAATCATATTTAAAGATATAGTTTAGGGGTGAAGGTTTTTTTTGTTGTTAGCAGATTTTTTATTTCCCTCCCCCCCTTCTACAACACCTTAAGGTGATGGTAGGGGTACAGTTTTAAACATAACTGAGTGATTACCATTTAATAACATGGGATTGTTGTTATATATAGAATTTCATGTCTGCTGTTCGAACATCATAGTATTTTTTTAAAAAAATTCAAATTAGTTTTATTTTTACAAATTCCCAACTGGTACCTAATTTTATGATAGTATCTAAATAATTGACTGAATCGCAAGGGATGAGCTATTTTGAGAAGTCTGAAAAGGAAAAAGGAAAAGTTATATTGTTCTAATGTGTTGTATGTGTGTATTTTACAACCACCTGATTTAAAGATATTTATCTTATTGTTCACAGTTCAAAGCTACTGTACGTAAATGGCTTTTCTGTAAAACAATATGAGAGTATCAAAGCAAAGGAAACAGCAAAATATCAACAATATAACATGAGCTTTTTAAAAAGGGCTTAGCAGCAGGAAATAACGCCAGCCAACATTTTAAAAAGCTGTTTTTAAAAAGTAGGAAAATTAAATTTGACTGACGTCCCTTGATAGAATATTCTAGAAGTTTAGTGCAGTAATTGGGAAAAAAACACCTTGTCACCTCATTTGGTGAACCTGTAGTTAACTTTGCAGATTAAAAATTGAACAGGAAGTGTGTGCCAAGGAGTAGTCCATAATGTATAGTAGGTTCTGTACATTTAGTTCTTTTTTGGCTTGTGCAACTTAAATTGTATTTGTCTACCAGCAATAAAAATTTCCTAGCATTTATCAAAGGAAGATAACCATCGTATACCACCAACTAAATGATAGATGATGCTGGTTAAATGACGGTTTGTAAGGAGAAATAATATATGGATGTAATCCTATTCATAAGCATTAATGTCAATTAGAACTGTATTTTTAAATGAGCTTATTTTATTCTCTTCACAATCTGTTTTTTCTTTACTAA
Source organism: Tropidonophis doriae (assembly GCA_026931265.2). Classification (NCBI taxonomy): domain Eukaryota; kingdom Metazoa; phylum Chordata; class Lepidosauria; order Squamata; family Natricidae; genus Tropidonophis; species Tropidonophis doriae. Next base: position 8,716 of record JAPKID020003527.1, read on the forward strand.
CTGAGTTATACAAAACGGAAGTTTCTAATCTTTATTGACCAAAGGGCACATTTGTAATATTGTCAATGTGGGCTCTTTGGCAAAATAATTACTTGAATTAGCTTCTCCATTTATGAATTGGAAGCCAGTGAGGGTCACACAACCAGTTACAAATTCTGGACCAAAATTTTACTTGAACTTTTGTTGCTCGCTTTGCCCTTCTCTACATGACCACTTGCCATAGTCTTTTTTCTGAGAAGGTATTCAGGCTTTCAAAGAAATCAGTGGTCTGCTGCCGCTGGTTATTTTTCTTCGAAAAACTTGTAATGATTGTTAGAGTTTGACACCTTGCCTTACAGCAAGCCAACTTATTATTTTTTTAAATGTAAATTATCAGATGAGCGAGAGAGAGCGCCTAGCATCATTATGGAAGTTATCTACATTGACACCTCTGAGTAAAAATGACAATAAATAACAACATCAGCAATAATACGAACAGTAACCGTAATAGCTGCGATAATAACAAAAATTTCAATTTACACCTTAAAAATAGTCAAGTGTGCCTTGATCTTTGTCATAGGCTGCTTTGCTCTTCTCAAAGAATACGGCAGTACTTGAGAAGGCAGTGTTCTGCTCCCCCCCACATGGATTTTTGTATTTTTTCCCCCAACAATTTGAAAAGATGCTTCTGTTCCATTTTAGCATCAGTTTTTAAAGCTTATTTGAAATTAATTCTATCACTGTCATCATCACATAGAGCAAATTGATCGCAATCTTACTTTTGAATGCCCCTCACCCCTCATCAGCTTCACTGCCATGAACAAAATACAGGAACCACATCCTTAATTCCATCTTTTCTAGGCTTTTGAAAGAGGTTTTCCTTTCCTAGTTTTATTTAGTTTTATTTATTAAATTTTTATGCTATCCATCTCCCCTACAAAGTTACTGTGGGGAATATCTAATATTCTTTTTTAACATGGGGAGAGGAAGGCATGTTTCCGAGCTGTGTTATTTCCCCCCAGATCTTTCATTACCGAGCTAAATAATATCAGTGCACAGCAGAGTGATATTGTTTACATATTACTTGCTCTGCCATTCTTGGTTGGGATAGATCTTCTTTGAAGTTCCTTGTTTAGAGCTTTGTTTGGTGTATTTTCTGTTTATCTTAGGACTGCGATAATATGCTTGGGCCAGGGGTCCCCAAGCCCCGGTCTGTGCACCAACATTGGGCCTCAGCATGCCAGAAACTGAGCCACGGAAACAAGCAAAGCCACATCCACGGGATGCTTGCAGCACACAAAAACACGCCCCCTCCGGTCCATGGAAAACCCTTCTCCACAGAATCATCTCTGGTGTCCAAAAAGTTGGGGGCTGCTGCTCTAAGCTGTTTGTTTTCTTCCTTAACTTTTGGTTATGTATTTAAATGGTTTGAAGAAAAGAGTTTAGCTCTCATGTTCATCCCTGCGTTGCATATATTTTCTACTGGAGGAAGGCATATGTTGGAGTTGACAAAATGCTTACAGTACAGTTTTAGCCCGGTTCTCATATTCTTGGAAAAAATAAGCCAGCTCATATATGATTTGGAATTGTTTCTATTTCAATGTACAGTAATGCAATTTGAACACAAATAAGAATATTATAGTATTACTGCTAGATCCTATTCAGGACTACTCCCTGGATCTTGAAAGCAAATAAATATTTGTTTTGCAGAATGCAAATAGCTCTACATCTAAAAATACCAAAATGGATAAAAGAGAAAGATATTCAACTTCCCTAGGATTCCCAACCCACATTCTTCCGCATTTATATATTCTCCCATCTAAATGGATTAAAAAAAATCTGTTCTGTTCTATTTTATCTCCTACCTGAATATTTATGCTTATAAAAAGTGCTAGTTTTTAATGGAAAAATGTTAGCTGATATAAATGGATGATACAATTTTATACAATAAACAAAGCAAAGTAATTATACGGTAAGAGATTCGCTTAAAAGTACTTTTTAAACCCAGGGTCCCAAATCCCTAGAACCAGGTGTGTTAGAAACTGGGCCGCACAGCAGGAGGTGAGTGGCAGGTGAGTGAGTGAAACTGAAACCTTCACCCTCCCCAGTCCATTGAAAAATGATCTTCCACAGAACTGGTCCCTGGTGCAGAAAAGGTTAGGGACCAGAGGTGGGATTCAGCAGTTTCTAACCAGTTCTGGAGAACTGGTAGTGGAAATTTTGAGTAGTTTGGAGAACCAGTAAATACCACCTTTGACTGGCCCCACCCCCATCTATTCTCTGCCTCCTCTACCCAGCTGATTGGGAGGAAATGGGGATTTTGCTGTAACCTTCCCCTGGAGTGGGGAGGGAATGGAGATTTTACAGTATTCTTCCCCTGCCACACCCACCAAGCCACAGCCAAGAACAGGTAGTAAAATTTTTTGAATCCCACCACTGTTGGAGATCATTATTTAAACTATTGTTTTAAAGTGTGAGCCTTCACACAGCTAGTGGAAAGTACTGAATCCATTCATTTTTGCCTTTAGTGATAAATAGATATAACAACTTTTGTTCAATCTCTGTTGGTAATGACTTATTGCCTTTTTATAGCAGTGGTAAAAGTATACAAGCTGCTTCTTGGACAGAAAAGCTCTCTTAGCAACTGCTGTGTCTTCAGTGAGCCACAAATAATACATACTGTGTGTTCTTTTGAGCTTTAGAAAATGAGTGGCTGACAATTGTCTCTTTGTATGTCATCAGCTGCTTTTGAATAAAGCGCAATATTTGATTAATTCCTGAATTTTAAATAGTCTGGAGAAGCTGAGAGTATGAAGCTCTCTAATATATATATGGGATTCTGTCTTTCTCTCTCCCATGTATGTATGTATGTATGTATGTATGTATGTATGTATGTATGTATGTATGTTTTGTTTGTTTGAAAAATAATCTGTAGAAAAGCTTACTACAGTTTTCTAGAACTCTCAGGAAAATCTGAAAAGATAAGAGTACAAAATTAATAAACTATGTATTTTATGGGCATCTGCCTTGATCTTATACTATGATGTCCAGATAGGACTACTATGTACTGTTGTACATGAATAGCAATAGTTGTCAATGAAGAAAGTGAAATGAGCCATACCTTTGGAGAAACACACAAAAAAGTAATGCTCCTATTTTAAAATTTCAGCTTTTATGCCAGGGTGATAAATCTTGATGTCTTTTAATGCAAATAACTAAGCAGTATTGTTATATCAGGTCTAAGTGGAAGATATATTGAACGTATTGTCAATTCAGAAATTGTTACAAAATCCTTACATTTGATTTTTGTTTTCCAGAACAAAGAGGAAAGATATGCTTTCATTGCAGAATGGTATGATCCAAATGCTGCACTTTTTCGGCGCTATGAGCTTTTGTATTACCCTATAGATGGATCAGTGGAAATGGTAAGATTATTTTCTATAAAAGTATTTTATAAATTGTTACAATAAACAATAAGCAACAATAAACTTACTTTAATAATATGGATTACATGTAACACACATGAGAAACCTGCCCCATACATCCCTTCGGCCGATCCGCTCTCACAGAGAGGGACTTCTCCGGGTGCTGTCCACTAGGCAATGCC
>JAPKID020003528.1:0-12299 GCA_026931265.2 Tropidonophis doriae
TAGCAGCTTTTTACAGACTGGAAATTGAAGAGCAGTCTGCTGTAGTCCTGCAGTGCCTTTTCCCACTGAAATAGCAGCTTTTTACAGACTGGAAATTGAAGAGCAGTCTGCTGTAGTCCTGCAGTGCCTTTTCCCACTGAAATAGCAGCTTTTTACAGACTGGAAATTGAAGAGCAGTCTGCTGTAGTCCTGCAGTGCCTTTTCCCACTGAAATAGCAGATGTGAACATTATGTTAGATATCTTCCCCCCTACTCTCCCCCCCCCCAATCTTCACATTGGATATAATTTCAAAAGCGAGCCTGAAAGAAATTCAGTTCTAAAAAACAAATGTTGGGGTTTCTTTAGTATCAGAATAAATACTCTAGCAAAACAGTTTTGAGTTGCTCCTAAAATTAGCAACTTTGTGAAGTTTCTTAACTTGAAAGTCAGTGTCTAAATATGCACACAATTTCAGTAACCTTTCACAATTTGAAACAGCCTTTTCTGCTTGCTCTATTACCTCTTCAAAGCTGCAGCCCTTGTCTTTGAGTAGTAAAATACATATTTTTTACTGTTCTTGGCATGGAAATTTTAGCTTGCTTAACAGAAAACTAGTTATTGAGTAGGTTTTTAAGATAATGTAGGTATCTATATCATGACTGAAGTTTCACAGATAAAAATACTACCACTGTAAGCAGGGCTTTGTGTCTGATAGCTGAGACAGATAGGAAGACTTTAGCCTGTTTTAGAACTGACATTGCTTGTATTTTCAAATTATGAGTGTTTTCCCTGTTATAATATGAAGTAAAAATAATTTGTTTGTAATATGCTAAATAAGAACTTAATTCTATACATAGGAAAACATTTTGTATTCTTACATACTGTAAGGAAAAATATAAGAGGAATTTCTTAAGATGGCCCAAGAATTAAAAAGCATTTACCTCAATAGAAGTTCCCTTGTTAGGAACACTGCTAGTAATCTACTAAGGATATGATGCAGGAGAGTTTAGCTTTTTGAAACATGAGTTTCAGAGTGCTTCAACACAGTCTCCGGTTGAAACCTTGCTTATTTGAAGTTTGTTAACATCTGTTTTCAGGACATCAGCAGCTCAATGACTAATAGTACAGCTTCTAGCAGGCCCCCTGTTACTTTGAGACTCGTGGTACCTGCCAGCCAATGTGGTTCTCTTATTGGGAAAGGAGGCTGCAAAATCAAAGAGATAAGAGAGGTGGGTACTCAATTCTTCTAGGATTGTGAGATAGTTTACTGTGGAAAAAAATACACTCTTGTTATTTCATCTTTTGCCACACCATTCTGCTTAATGCTGTACAGTACAGCCATTTAAATTTAGTGCTCATGAAACTGACAGTAGCGAATGACTGAAAAGGAAGCTCAATAAGTTCTTTTTAGAAAGCTACTCTTCTCATTCTCCACTTTTTTTTTTTTTACCTCTAGCAATAAGTTGGTGTCAAATAAAATAATGCCCTTAACAGAAGAGTTGTTATGCTGACATTCCCTCTACCCCACTACTTTGCTCATGACATCTTGGATGACCCACATTATTTGGATAACCCCTTTCATTAAAGAAATTAAGTACATAGCTGTGTGGATTGAAGCATATATAACTACTGAACCATTTGATGTAATTACATTGGCAGTTACATTTTACCAGGGTGTTACCCCAGTTAAAAATGCAAATGACTTGATCCTAAGAGCTGTAGATATTATCCTTTCAAAAGCAAGAAAGTTCTTTTGCTTTAGATTGGGTAATTTACTTCTAACTGTACTAAATTAGTATTTTTCCTACCATTACAGAAAAGTTATGAAAGTGCATGGTTTTCTATTTTTGAGCATTTTTTTGAAGTTGAGTTAGGCCTAGAAATAACCTTGACATCATCTACAACAGTTGATGTTGATCTTTGTCAAATTATTTTGACTATGGTATTCATGTAATGTACCACATTGCAATCGTCCTTACTTAATATCAGATTAAAATCTACAGCTGCCAAATGTCAGTTTAACATTGCTATATAGAGTATATCAAAAATATAAGTGCAAAAAAGTGGGAATTAATAACTCTTACTTTAATTACTCTTTAGAGTCATCCTGGAATAATATTTACACGGTTATTCTATAACCGTAAGTTAAAACAATTTTTAAAAAAGGACTGAGTATTATACTGGAACTGTTCTGCAATTATCTTTTTCTATAACAATAGAATAGTACTAATTACTATCTTTTGGGGGCGGCGGCGGAGGTATAAACCACATAAATCCTGAAGTAGAATACTTGATTATTGTTATTTTTTTATTTTCAATCTTAAGAGCACAGGGGCGCAGGTCCAAGTGGCAGGAGACATGTTACCCAACTCTACCGAAAGAGCAATCACCATTGCTGGGATTCCACAGTCCATCATTGAGTGTGTCAAGCAGATCTGTGTGGTCATGCTGGAGGTAATCTTTATTTTTTATAAAGGCTTAACACTTACACATAGAAAGTAGATGACAGAAGAAGAGCAAAGAGGATAGGGTCATTCATTACCTGGTGGCCAGTTGATTTTTTTATTTTGAGCAGCTGATAAAAGACTCCCATGCTGTCACTGAATTGCTATTTTACTTTTGCTCCATAAAATGCAGCAAGAAAGTTTTATGAAGGAGAAAGCATATACTCCTATTTCTAGTAGCAGGGTGATTCCGCTTGAAATGCCGTTTAGGCGAAGGATTTTTCAAAGGGGCATAATTGCTAAAAGACCATTATGATTGGTTCATTGTCTTGATTAGCTAGAAAGCTGAACTGTCTCTTCAGTTATTTGCACATATCTCCAGGGGAATATGAAAAAAAAATAATCAGTGCTATGTTTCTCAGTAAAAGATTTTGTTACCGTCACAGTTCTATGTCATTTGTCTTCATTTTGTAGAAATGCTTTATTTGCTTCTAGATTTCCTAGTTGTCCTGTTTTAAACTGTAGCATTTCTGTTTTTATACTTGTATCTGTTGAAACTCATGTCACCAGGAAACTGCCTTTGGCAGCAAGAGTATTTTTTTTCTTTTTCAGAAGACTGATGTGACTACTGTTCAGAGACAAATCAAAGAATTGTAGAAGCCATAGACCAATCAGTTAATTATGTAGTTCATCCTGTTATTTAAGTATTCTGGCAGATGCTCAGTGTCTCTAAGAAGTCCTTATTGATTAACCATGTTTTCCCTTTGACTCTTTGTAATCTAGTCTCCCCCAAAGGGTGTCACCATCCCCTATCGACCCAAGCCATCCAGTTCTCCTGTCATCTTTGCAGGCGGTCAGGTAAGGCCATTCCTCTTGTTGGGCATGGGTGAGGGCAAAACAGCAGTAGCCTACCAAGCTTCAACACTGCCAGCACACATCAAACTACTCTGCATGCTTATCACCTGTGCTGCCCATCTGGCCAGCACAGTGCTATCTCTGCTGCTTTGGTTTTGTTCTTTGGAGGCTGCTCTCAAATATTCACAAAACTTTGGTTTCTTTGGGAAATTAATGTAGTCAGCACTGTGGTTTGCAGGATGTTGTTGGCGTTTATAATCTACTCCAAGCATAAGACTGTTTGCAATCTCTTTTTATCTGGTCCCTCTATTTTGAGTCAGCATTCAAATTAGTGATTATTAAATAGACTATTAATTCTGCAGAACCATAGTTCAAAAAGCAGCAGGGGCCGAATTGAGACGGGTGGACATTGGGAGAGTTGTGTCCTAGAGGGCTGAGAAAGTGAGGAGTTGCTGGTTGATGCCACCGTAGCTTTGAACACAAATTTGGGAGTATCTGGGAATTGCTTCTTTTTTAACCTTTTTCATCCTTTTAAAAGGAAATGTGCCACTTTCTTTTTAATTACATATGAAGTAGTAACTGGCTAGTTTAAAAATAAATGATTTGGGGGTATAATTATTTTATTCTGGTTCAAGCACAGTGGAATATGAGGCACAAATATGTTAATTTCTGATAAATTGTTATGGCCAGTGCATGACTTCAGTCTCTCAGCTGGCTGGAATCCTATAACTAGTTAAGCATTTTCAGTGATATTCACTTGGTGGACTGCGAGTGCGCAGATATTTTTGCTGGACTTGAAAATTCTCGCGATCATTTTAGATAGATTTGGTTTGAGGTTGAAGCATGCACTTCGGAAAAGTGGGCCTCTCAGAACTATGTGTCCAGGGCAGGCTCTTGAGTATGCGGAGTTGGAACATATAGTCATTCAGCTGCTTTTGAGCACAGTGCCTCAAGGCCCACTTTTAAGTTTATTTTTTTTTAAGGGCTGTATTAATTTTCAGATGCTTCAGAGATGGATTGGGTCAAGTGGACTAAGTCAGCCTGAGATTGTCAAGATAAGCAGTGATGGCACTGGGAAATAGATTTCAGGCAGCAGCAAAAATGTATAGGCAGCAGCTGGACAGGCCTGGCTGCAATGTACCCAGTGCTTTATACATTCATACGCTACTTATATTGGGATATCTTGCTGCGGGGAAAGGTGCTGTCGTGATCTTGTTCTTGCCTCAATCCCTTCCTCTTCCTTGCCCCATTCATATTATCTACCTTCCAGAAGCTCTTGATAGCTTGTTAAGCAATTAATTGACAGTGCAAAGGCACTTGGGAGGTTACTGAAGATATTTGAAGTAATCACTTGCATCCTAGAAATAGATCTTGTGGCAGAGTAGCCCCATTAATGCCATTAGAATAAGACATTTTGTATTCATGCAGTCCCCCTGTCCCTGAAGTTGAAGGTAGTTGGGGTTTGCACAGGGAAATCTCACATTGTCTTTGCTACTGAGTAAGAATAAGCCAGCATTTGCCTAGTACAGATTAACCCTTGATCAGAGTAAGTTTTATGTGACTTTGGTGTTAGCGAAAGGTTTCGGATTGACAGCCCTGGAGACTGAAGTCCTCTATTTATCCACAGGACAGGTACAGCAGCGGCAGTGCAAGCTACCCCCACACCGCCCCATCAATGTGCCTCAACTCTGACCTGGAGGGACCACCTCAAGAGGTGAGAGGGGAGTTCAGTCTCCATGGCCCATTCAATCCTTGGCCTCTTTGAGACTGCCAACAAGGGTGGCAAGATTGGTGGTGGCGGCTTGTGCTGTGAACTCCTGTTCATTGGGAACTGGATTAAGGCCACCAAACAGTACCTGGCAGGCCAGTAGGCAGACCTGCAGGTGGCAACTGCTTGGCCAATTCCAACCAGGGCCTTATTTCTCCCCATGCCCTACCAGTGAGAGATAAGTTCTTCCAAAGCTTCACTTAGTGTTAAGCAAGTCCCCACACAGCGACTGCCTTGCTGGGTTTCTTCAGTAGGGTTATTCCTAGAATCATCGTGTTTGGCTGGCTGCTGCTTTCTCCTTATTCTTCCAGATGTATTTCTGGCATCCAGTGCCTCACTGTAGTAGTCCACTATAAAATATTAAAGAGGATGGGATGGGGATGAACACCCAGCTGGTTCTTCTTAGCTGTTAAAACAGTTGGAGTTATAGGAAGTAATTAATCTTCCCTCTGAGTCAAGAATACAGAATGTGTAGGGCAGGAGGGCTTGTAGTACAATCCAGTCCTCTGCTAAACAACAAATCTTCAACAACAACCAGCTGTTAATACTAATCATTTTTATGGTGGGGAACACTTTCCCTTCAAACACTATATACACCTAGCTAATACAAGGAGCCCCCTTTAAGAGACCTGGTTTCAGGCTCCCCAACAACAATTCTCCCCTCAGCTTTCTGGCTTCCTGGCTAGTTGAACTCTTATCTGTCACTGGGTGGCTGTCCAATGGTTTTTAATAGGACTGTTTTCCTCCTTTTTGTAGGCCTATACCATTCAAGGACAGTATGCCATTCCACAGCCAGATGTAAGTTTTGTTTACACTTCTTGTCTTGAAATCACCCACTTCTCCCTTCAAAATTTCTCCATGCTTTCTCAACAAGCCACTTTAGAAGTCTGTTTTAATTTGAAACCACACGCCAACCTAAAATGAGCCTCAAATTTTGTTCACCAGTTCTTTATGTAATCAACCTTAAATCTCTCCTCCTTTTTCTGTGTCCTGTGACACACACTTGCCCAGCAATACTTGGCATTCTATCCAAGTTCCAGTCCCTGTCCCACAATTTGATACCAGATCCCACAAACAAACAAAACAAAACTCCATGGTATACTGTCATTGTGGTTCTTAGTAAATGGCATAGGGCATTGGATGTAGTGCACTTCCCAGTGGTGGAGGGGAAGCTAGCCTCAGACTTGAGCTTTCATCTCTAAAACATGATGGCCAGCACATCATGTAGTCACTACAGGTGTCGTTATAAGGTGGTGGGCTTTTGCTTGGGATGCCTTTTCTTGGCATACTTTCTGCTAATAAATAAAACCATTAGCTGTCTTCACTTGATGTGAAAGGACTTTTTTCCCTCACTGTCCTTTACTAATACCTTCTGGTGTGTGAGATAGTTGTAGTACTTCTCATGGAAGGGCACATAGGAATTGATCTCTGCTCATATAGCATGTTTATAGCAAGAAAGGGTGGGGCTGGGATGAGTGAGTCTAGAGACCAAGAGCTATAGAAATTTGTACCGTTTAAGATTGGGGAGAGCATCTGACTCCATTCTGGTCACTCATGATATACCTCTCCCCTCCAAATGCTTGACAGAGTCCTGCATGGTGTGGTCCCAAGCACCACTGCAAATCAGTCTCTGTGTTATTTTGCCTGTTTGTGCTTTGTCTCCTGGTGTTTGTCACAATTCACTGCAGATGCCTTCTGTTGAGCCAGGGGTTTTTGAGATGGGTGTTGGCTTCACACCCCATTGGTGCTTTTCTACTGTCTGTACCCATCTCTGCTCAGGGAAGCGCTTGCTCCTCAATCCAGTTTTCCTCCTGAACTCCCCTATCCCAAGGGGGCAGCACCTCATGCTCAGCTTGCAGGGTCTGTTTTTCTTTAAACTGTGCTAAACAAGTAAGTCTGCAAAATCTCTAATATCCACCTTTCTCTCTCTCTCTTTCTAGCTGACCAAGCTGCATCAGTTGGCAATGCAACAGTCACACTTTCCAATGTCTCATGGCAACACTGGATTCAGTGGTATGAAAATGTTGTTCTTTATTATATAAGCTAGCAGTCCAAGAATCTCCACTTGGCCTTTTAAGACGATTGCCTTAAGCACATTTTTTCACTTAAAAAACAAAGGATCCACAGGTACCAATCTTGAAAAACAGGTGACTGTTACTATCCTCAAGAACAAAAACATTGTGTTGATTTTAAAGAGAATGTTGATGCTGCTTCCTCCTTTGGTCTTTTCAATAACATTGCCAGTTGCATCTTGCCTTCCAATTACTATGGTAGAAATAGTTGTACCAAGTTGTATAAAAGTTTGCCTTGTTGCTGAAAGTCTGATAGGACTTCGGCTAGGACCACCACACTTACTGTCCCTTGTATTTTGACAGGCGTTGAATCCAGCTCTCCAGATGTGAAAGGCTATTGGGGTAATGACTGAAAAAAAACCTAGTTACTCTGTTGTGTATGTTCATAACGGTAGGGGAGTCTTTCCCTGTTACCAAATTCTGCTAACTGCATTATAGTGCAGGGGGGGAAAGCCTGCAGCACATGATATAGGTGCAAAATCATATTCAATATTCTTTTTTCCTTCTGTAATATACGGTGTGCTGGAACCTATATTGGAGAGCAGATAATAATAGAATGAATAAGTCTATTCTTTTTTCATGAGCTGTTTGCTAGTGAAGATAGCAGGCCAGCTACAAATGTCCACACAATAGCTATATTGGGTTGATAAACATAGCATTACACACAAGCTTCTTGAACAGTACACATGGTACTGCTATTTATTTATTTGCTCAGTCTTCTGTGCAGTTCCAGTCAAAAGCAACTGAGATACGGCCTCTGTCCATTATATAAAACCACAATAACAAGATAAAATGAATAACAACAGACCACAAAACAAAATACACCACCAAGATAATCAACAGCAACCACTCAGAAGGTGTCACCATGGATCATTCGCCAGTCCCTTTGAAAAAGGCAGAACTTAATGGCCTTCCAGAATCCTAGCAGCATTCTGATATCTGGAGTATGATGTTCCAGAGAATAGATTCCATGATGGAAAAGGCCTACACCCATGGGCCCTGGGGACAATAGTCCCAGGTCAGCGGTCAGGTTCCAAAGAAGCCCTCTTTTCCTGTTCTATCAGATGGATAGATATCAGAGGAAGTAAGAAGTCTCTTTGAGAGTATTATACCATGAGGCAGCAATAACATGTACAACTAAAATGTATACTGATGAACATGAGTGTTTGCTTTGGGTCTGTGTTTATTATAACTTGTTGGAAAGTATTACATAAAGGATAATTGGTTTTTTCATTGTTTGTTCATAAGAAGAGACGGTATTACTACTTCGGTTTGCTATAGCCAAGCACAAACATTCATTTTTGTCTCTTTTATAATCAGAGAGTTTACCAAAGAGAGAGAGAGAGAGAAAGAGGCTTAAGGTTAACATTTTGTTCATCTTCTGCTTGAATACTTCAAGATTATAATTCTTTCAACAGCAAATGATAGCCTGATTGCTCTGGCATTTCAGTTTTGTACTGGGTTGATTGTCTCAACTTGTTTTGATCTTTTCCTATGTTAGCAGGTTTGGATGCATCAGCTCAGACTACTTCTCATGAACTCACCATTCCAAATGATGTAAGTATTTTTCAAATATGCCAAAAGCTCTCTATTCTGGATTGTCTTGAGATAATGTTTCAGGAACTCCATTTCAAGGAAATTATGGTTGTGCTCTAATCTAGATAGTTGTTCTATTTTAAGTTTAGGGAATAGTTAGGGATGGGAAGAAGACATTACATGTTCTTGATATACAGCCACAATGGGTGAGAATATCCATTGCTGGGTCATGCCCAATTTTACAACTTTTTTTTTTGCCACGGTTGTTAAATGAATCATAGCAGTGGTTAAGTGAATCTGCCTTTTCCCCCATTGACTTTGCTTGTTGGAAGCTGGCTGGGAAAGTTGCAAATGGCAATCACATGACTGCTGGTTGCCAAGCAACTGAATTTTGATCGTGTAATTGGTGATGCTATGATAGTCATAAGTATGAGCACTGGTCAGAACTCCAGTTTTTCAGTATTGTGATTTCAAACAATCTCTAAAGAATCAAATAGAATAGACTAGAATTCTTCATGGGCCAAATGTGATTGGACACACTAGGAATTTGTCGTTGGTGCATATGCTCCCAGTGTACATAAAAGGCAAAACTTTATTCATCAAGAATGATAACATACAACACTGATAGTCATAGGTTATTAAGGAATCAAATCATACTAGGAAACAAACAGTATAAATGGTAAAAATATAAGCAATATGGTTATAGTCATAAGTGGGAGGAGATTGGTAATAGGAAGAAGGAGAAGAATAATAGTAATACAGTCTTGGTAAATAGTTTGATAGTGTGTGGGAATTAGTTGTTTAGCAGAATAATGGCATTTGGGGGGGGAAACTGTCCGTGTGTACTTGTTCTGATGTGCAGTGGCCTATAGCGTCATGTTGAGGGTAGAAGTTGAAACAATTTATGTCCAGGATGTGAGGGGTCTGTAGGTATTTTCTCAGCTCTCTTTTTGACTCCTGCAGTATACAGGAATGATAGAGGGATACCTGTATGTGAACAATGACACTAAAGCATCTAGGAAGTCTAAGGTATCTCTTAGATTACGATTCTGTAACTGAAAAGGAAAGGAACAATTACGCTTTCTCTTTGTAGTCTTTTAAAACAAACATTGCAGCCTAGAATAAAGAAAATTCTTTACAAATTAAAACGTGGATTAATGTTTAGTTTGAAGGGTATTATGCTGGCCTTCTGAGAAGAAGCCTTTAGCATACAAAAATATTGAAAACTATTACATATCTCAAAATTAATGCAGCTGCCAACCTTTCAAAAGAATATTGGTTATGAGCACCAAATGCCACACTGTTACCTTGTAGACCTAGTTTGACTATTAACATTCTGTAGTGCCATTAGGTTGATTTGAACAGCAAATGTTGAAATTGAGTATGTGTTGTTTTGAATTCCAAGAGTAAGGAAAGTTACGGTTCTTTGTTGATATAGGAATACTGTGCAAAAGGTAACAAAGTTTGTTCAACTAGGTTAACATTGTAGGACAATTTTGTTCATTTGAATTCACATACGTTTAATATGCAATTGGAAAACAATTTAAGAAAAGGTCTTTTAACAATAGTGAAGCGTTCTGATAGAAACAGCATTTACATAATTTCTAGACATCAATCTCATCCAAGTCTGAAAAGAAAACAACAGTACAAAAATATATTTTTGACATTTCAGATTGCAATTTGATTAAGACTTTGTTTTCTTTCTTTCTTTTTTTAGCTGATTGGTTGTATCATTGGGCGTCAAGGCGCCAAGATCAATGAGATTCGCCAGATGTCTGGGGCGCAGATCAAAATTGCCAATCCAGTGGAAGGATCTACCGACAGGCAGGTTACTATAACTGGATCTGCAGCCAGTATCAGCCTGGCTCAATATCTAATTAATGTCAGGTAGGTTTTTAGTATACTGCTTATTAATGCATGCCTCAGATGATAAAAGAAATGTATACTTTAAAAAAACCTTTTAAAAAGACTAAAAGTTCCCAATTACCGTCCCCTTCCCCTACTCTTGTGCAGAAATAGTGCAAAACTGCTTTTTGGGGGACCGGAGCTACCTCATCTTTGCAGATATTTGGTTTGAGATTGGGATGGTAGAGGAGAAAAATAAGACACCCCTCACTGCACTATAGACCTTGGGCTTCCTTTAAAAAAACATTACTAACCGATTGTCTTCTGAAAAACCCGTGTTTTTATGAAGGCAAGCTAGACTTGGAATTGCTAAGTACTATGTTTTTTTAAAACAAGAGGTGCTTAGTTGTATTCCTAAATGATAACAGTATGCAGTTTATCGAGAAAAAGGTAGGGGTAGCTGCGCCCCAGGAATGTGACTTTGGTCACTGCCACTGCTCCTGCAGTTCTTTTTCTCCATATATGCTTGCATTGAGCTTTTGTAATGAGCTGTCGTGGGGCTGTGCAGCAAGCAGTGGCAGCTTCTGGGACTCTTTCCTTACAATCCCCAACTGGCAAATAGCCATTACTACCCAATCTCGTGGCTCAAAATCCAAATTAATGGTTTAATGGAAGTAATGTCTTCAATAATTAAAAGTCCAGACCCAAACAGCTGGTATTCTATGTCCTGACATTCTTACTTGCCATGTATGCTATGACTAAAGTATCCATTGTAAGAAAGTAAGGTCTAATGTTAGGAATCTACAGTTCAGTTTCAGGGCTGCTAGAGAATAAGAAACAAAATGTATTCCAGATGTGAAGTTGCTGACATTTTTAAAACTACCCCAAAGTCTCAAATGTCTTTGAACAGAAGTGGCCATTTTGGTATGCCCAGGAAACTGTTGTTTCAATTCAATAGCTAAATGTTAACATAGGCTCCACCATTGGAGTGAATATTTTTTTCACTCATTGCTATGAAAACCTTCTAAAATTCTTATTAAAGGCTCTTGTGCTCTCCCCAATTAAATTTATGCCAGAATTGTAATGTAATATAATGTGGTGGCGGTGGTGATGGTGATGGTGATGGTAGCAACTGCAAAAATACATTTTGTAAGTGGCTTAATGACACTTGCAAATGGCTGCTGTGCAATCAAAGAGGGATAATAATGGCTTCAGACCGAACTCAAGGATTCTGAATGTTTTGACAACATAGTGCCTATAGAGAAGTATTGTATGGCAAACAACTAGAAACAAAGCACTACATACATAATTATGACCCACGTTGTACTATCCTTACAGTTGCCCTATAAGTTGTGTTATTTTGAGTTCCTCAATCTTTTTTTCTAAATTTTGTTAGTTTTGGCTGATCTGATATTAAGCAATAGGGATGAACCATTCTGTGCTTTAAGCAGCAGAAAAAAAGCCAATCCCCTCTCTTAATCTACATTCCGAGATGTATAAGAAAGTATAAGTCTAGGTGTATCAAGCAGAATAACTGCATCCTTTTCCTGCAGAAAGCAAAATAAAATAGTTCCATGTGTAGAGCATAATTTTTACTTAAAACATTGTTCTGCTAGGTTTCAAGAGACTGCCAACCTCTGGAGATTTATATCGTAAGAGATTAGTAACAAGGAATTGCTCCGTTTTTCATTCTAAAACAATAAAAGTAGGCAGGCAGTAGTCTGCTTGGAAGCCGTGCGGAGCTGGATGGGTGGAAACAAACTCAGACTCAACCCCTCCAAGACTGAGTGGCTGTGGTT
>JAPKID020003529.1:0-12299 GCA_026931265.2 Tropidonophis doriae
AGATGCATTAGAGCAGGGATAGTCAACCTTTTTGTACCTACCGCCCACTTTTGTATCTCAGTAGTAAAATTTTCTAACTGCCCACCGGTTCCACAGTAAGAGTGATTTATAAAGTAGGGAAGTCAATTAAATTAAAAAAGGAAAGTGTTTCAGTATCGGACAAAACCCCTACCGTCCACCATGAAAACTGGAACGCCCACTAGTGGGCGGTAGGGACCAGGTTGACTACCACTGCATTAGAGCTTATCTTCTGCTCAGGTCTTATTTTGGGGAAAATATGGTACTAATTGCTGGCTGATGATCTTATGGTAAAGGTAAAGGTACTAGTACACATATGTACTAGTCGTTCCCGACTAGGGGTTAGCTGAAGAGACAATGCTGTCCAAAGACGTCTCCGTGGTCATGTGGCCAGCATGATTAAACTCCAAAGGTGCACAGAATGCTGTTAACATTGATAATCTTAACTAGGGCTTATTTGGGGGGCTAGGGTTTATATGAGCATCCTGAAAAATCATGCTAGGGTTTATTTTCCAATTGGGTATTATTTTCAGGGAAACACGATAGTTATGAAGTTCTTTGGATCCAATGTCTTTTCTGGAAAAAAGAAAAAAAAATAGAATGAAGAATAACAAAAAAAAAATACTGCAAGTAAAAGAAAATGGCTTCGTCCTTCACTATAACAATTTAAACAATTTTAGAAACTGATTGCCTTCTCTTAAATAATCTTTTTCCCCCATATCCCATCTGTCAAGGATCCAAGTAATACATCCCCTTCAATGAGAACTCAGAGGCAGGCATATTCCTC
This sequence comes from Tropidonophis doriae, assembly GCA_026931265.2. NCBI lineage: Eukaryota > Metazoa > Chordata > Lepidosauria > Squamata > Natricidae > Tropidonophis > Tropidonophis doriae. The sequence goes on from JAPKID020003529.1 coordinate 806, forward strand.
AAATAACATTTTATTGGGACATATCAAATTAGCACAGACTTGGTGGAAAACCAACTCTACATTACCAATGGTTTTACACCCAATTAAAAGTAAAACCTCCCTCCCCCGAGTCTCCAGTCACATAGTCCTATCAGCATGTAGTCCGGTTGTTAGGTGATCTCAGACTCCACCTTTCAAACACCTGCCTGAACATCATTGATTCCCAGGGAAAATAATTTTATTTTGGCTACAACACCCCAGCTATCTCTACATCCCCTCCTTGGCCCCTTAGCTGCAGGCTGTGTCAGCCCTGAAGTAATGGGAAGAGAAACCTCCTTAGAGAGAAGCTACAAAAAGAAAATGGCCACAGTTAGGCCAGCTTCAAACAAAGTCATAATACTCAGGTTTCTCTTAAGATCGTATAATAAAACAAAGTCTTAAAGTCTCATTGTTTCAGTCCTGCTCAGCAAAAGTCCATTAAGGGTTACCAGAGGTAACAGATGTAACCTTGATCAAATAAACCAGCTTTATATTCCTTGCTTTTACTTGTAACAATCTTGATCTGATTTCAATTTTCTGTAGCATATTGTGGCTAGTAGCTAGTTCTCAACCTCTAAAATAAATGGTCTTGTCAGTTTCAATTTATATTCTAGAAGGAAGATCATTTGCGGAATGCACTTATTTTTTGTTATTTTATATTTTATATGAATAACTGACACGGGATAATTTCTTTTTATGCCAAAATGGAAAAGCAATGTCATGAAAATACAACAATATTTCTGGCCACGCCATCTGCTAGCTATCTTAAGATTTATAAGATAGCTACAATTTTGGGTCCTCAACACATTTGTCGAAGTGAGGCCAATTGTTTGAGTGGTTCTGTTTGTTTTTATTATTATCCTTGTTTTTCAATTTGCCACAACAATAATAATCATTATAGGTGGGCAAATATTACAAGCCGCAATTTGAAGCTTTCTCTGGATTCATCCAAATATATTGCTCTATCCAGGAGTTCTGTTTGTTATCTAACTTTGGTGACTTCCTTCACCAAAATTTAATGTTGGCAAACCTAGTAAACACACTTTACAATTAGCAAACTCCTGCTAGGAAATCTTGAATGGGAAAACTCTAATTTTTGCTCCAGATGGACAGGGTGAAATGTGCAGTGTTTTAGAATGCCAGAAGACTCAGGATAATGGGCATTATTGTCCAATACAGACGGAAGGGATTGTGTTGGGAAAGGGGAGTCTTGATCTGAGATATTATCTGCCTGTTGTTTGCACCAATAATATTATTAGATATGTAGCTTAAAGATTAAAGGTAGAAAAATGGAGCTGATCTTGGAGATCCCCTATCAGTCTTATTTTTACCCAGAAAAGAAAAGAACGGAGTTTTGATTTAGTGTACTGCCATTTTTTCCCCCTGAGGTGTATTATTTTTGATGTTGGTTTTGTCTTTTAGATTGGTGCCAGTAAGTGCCCACGCAGCATTTGACAAAGCTGCCCATTATTTCAGGATTAAGATTGTGCGTATTCCATTGACAGAATCGATGCAGGTGGATGTGAAGGTAATACCCCCCCTGGCATTTCCAGATGTTTTCAATACATTTTGAGTTGAACTGAGTGATGGAACCTTTGAGAGAGGCGGGTGGGTGGAAGGAAGGACATTATTATAAGCAGATGATTCACTTTTAATCCCTTGATTTGTACACAGGGTTTGATAGATTCCTAATGACTTTCTCTTAAATTTTTTAGGCAATGAAGAAAGCCATTACCAGGAATACAGCCATGTTGGTCTGTTCAAGCCCACAATTTCCTCATGGAAGTATTGACCCCATTGAGGAAGTAGCGAAGGTAATATTTTTGCATTGGTAACAAAGATGCTGCAGTTCCGACCATAGTTGAGCCCCCAACGTTCCGTTGCTAAGCATGACAGTTGTCAAGTGAGTTTAACAACCTTTTCTTTTGCCACAATTGTTCAGTAAATCACTATAATTGTTATGTGAGTCACACAGCTGTTAACCGAATCTGGCTTCTCCCATTGACTTTGCTTGTCAGAAACCAGCTGGGAAGCTTATAAGTGGTAATGACATGATCCCAGGGCAATAGCAATAGCAGTTAGACTTATATATCGCTTCACAGTGCTTTGCAGCCCTCCCTAAACGGTTTACAGAGTCAGCATATTGCCCCCAACAATTTGGACCCTCATTTTACCCACCTCGGAAGGATGGAAGGCCGCGTCAACCTTGAGCCTGGTGAAACTTGAACTCTTAACTGTGGGCGGAATTATCCTGCAATACTGCATTCTAACCACTGGAAAGGAAGGAAGGAAGGGTACTAGTAATAGCACTTAAGAGTTATATACCGCTTCACAGTGCTTTACAGCTCTTTCTAAGCGGTTTACAGAGTCCCTGGACATAAACCTTGTCTGTCTCTTTGCCTAAAAGCCTTATCAGCATCGCTAAGATACCATGAACACGTTTATCAGGTGATCTCATTAAAAGGGCAGTGGCTGGAGGTTTATTGTGCTGCACAGTGTTTATTCAGTACGGTTTCAATTCCCTGAAGTGCTGTTGAATGTAGCATCCATTAAGCAGGATGAAAGTGAGGTTTCAAGAAAAACATGCAAGGAATTCTTTGAGTAAACTCCCAGAATATTTTGTATAGAACAGATCAATAAAAGATTCCATAGAGGCCTTCTTCGAGAGTTATTAATGTAGCATCTTCACTAGAATTATGCCTGTGCTCTAGCCTAAATCAAGCAGGCTACATATGTTCAAAATACTTACAGCAATAGCACTTAGACTTCTATACCGCTTCACAGTGCTTTTACAGCCCTCTCTAAGGGGTTTACAGAGTCAGCCTACTGCCCGCAACAATCTGGCTCCTCATTTTGCCCGCCTTGGAAGGATGGAAGGCTGAGTCATCCTTGAGCCTGGTGAGATTTGAACTGGCAAATTTCAGGCAGCCGGCAGGCAGCAGAAGTAGCCTGCAGTACTGCATTCTAACCACTGTGCCACTGCAGCTCACATGCAATTGTCATAAATACCTGCCAGTTGCCAATGGCCCAAATTTTGATCACGTAACAATAGGGATGCTGCAACAGTCTCAACTGTGAAAACTGGTCATAACTCATTTTTTCCAGTGCCATTGTAAATTCAGATGGTCACTAAACAAACAGCTGAGAGTCAAGAACCGCCTGTAGGTATTTGAACTCCCTGCTGGGTCCTTGGGCATCACTGTTTTGTGGCTTTTGTGCCCTGCCATGCTAATTTTGCTGTGGCTTGGGGGTTTACTGTTCGTTTCCAAAAATTTCCCCCCAGCAATAGAGCAACATCTAAATCACTGACTGGAATAGTCGTCTTTTCTGTCTTGAAGAGATAAAGTATCAATTCTGGTTGTCTTTGCCTTACCATAATTGTATACAAGAAAGCATACTTCTAAAAAAAAGATTTGGATGTACACATTTGTATGTCAAATGCCCTTTTTTTTCTTCCTTATTTGTCATTTGGATTTATGGTCTGTTAATGAAAGAGACCCCATCAATTATTTGAGCTTGGATCCCAAACATATCCAGAAATTGGGAATCAGACTGAACTTTAAAAGAAAGACCATAACTTTGTGATAACTAGGTCCATGTACACAATTCAAGTTGAAGGTTTTGCTAGTTCAGGACAGGTTTTCCAAAGATCCATGGTAGCTACTGCCAGGGGTGTAGATCGACTGCATCCTGTATTCCATATATTTGATATGGTTAAGTGGCTAATCAACACAGTTCTACTATGAGATACAGTATTTCATATGGTGGATGTTGAGTTGAAGTAGCAATAATCCAAATTTACTTGGGTTATTACTTGGAACCATGACACTAACCCGACTTAACAGCTGTGTTGCTAACTTAACAACTGCAGTGATTCCCTTAACACCCGTGGCAAGAAAAGTTGTTAAATGGGCCAAAAGTCACTTAATTGTCTCGCTTAGCAGCATAAATGCTGGGCTCAATTGCGGTCGAATGCCATGGATTCCCTGCAAGGAATATGTTTATCCAGCTCCAAGCTCTACTAGAGTGATGGTTAACCTTTTTGTCATCGCATGCCGAATGAGCTTGCATGCGTGCCCAAAACCGCGTTTGCACGCCCGCACCCATCAGGCAATGTGTGCAAAACACGCCCGTGTGCCCTGCCCCTTGCACATGTGTGCGTGACGCCCCAGTATGTCCCCCGCCCTCTTGGCCCCCCCCCCCCCATTTTGGGCCTGGAACGCCTTCTGCACCAACCTGGAATCCAAAATGGAGTGCGGGGCTGGTGCGCAAGGCCCCAAAATGCAATGCAAGTGCTTACCGCACATGCTCCATGCACATGCAGGTGTGCGTTCCCTGCATGCGCCCCACCCCCTGTGCATGCGCAACAGAGACCCAAAGACCAGCTGGCTGGCGGAAGGTGCACTTGATTGTGTGGTGAAGCTTGGCTGGGGCAACGGCTGGCGTGCCTGAAGAGAGGGCTCTGTGTGTCACCCGTGCCATAGGTTCGTCATCACAGCTCTACTAGTTGTTCACTTCTGTAACCCAAGAAGAAAATGATGAAATTCTTCTCCTGTCTTGATGTAGCTTGCCGTGAAATATGATATTCCCTTCCATGTGGATGCCTGCCTGGGAGGCTTTCTCATTGTCTTCATGGAGAAGGCCGGGTTTCCTTTACAGCAGCGTTTTGATTTCCGAGTGAAAGGGATCACCAGCATTTCTGCAGATACGCATAAGGTGAGCCAAGAAAGATTTGTATGAGCTTCTGATAGGAGTTGCTTTGAAACTGCGCTAAGCTGGATCCTGCATATTTCCTCTAAATCAGAGGTTCCCAAACTTGGAATCTACTGTGTTTCCCTGAAAATAAGACCAGGGTCTCATTTTCTTTTTGATTCCCGAAGTAAGCAGTTGGCCTTATTTTTGGGGAGGTCTTATTATTTTTGAGGTGTAGGAAACGGCAAGCGTGGTCACTTCATGTGTTGCAATATTTTCAGGGGAGGACTTATTTTAACACATGTGCTCTAAAGCCCGATTGGGCTTATTATCCGGGGAGGGCTTATTTCCAGGGAAACAGGGTATCCATTTCTCTACAGTCTAGTACAGTGAGGGCGAACCTTTTTTGGCTCATGTGCCAAAAGCGGGGGGAGCAGGGGGGGGGTTTCGTATGTGGGCGTGTCACACCTATAATGCTATGTGCGTGCCCCCCTGCTTTTGGCACACAATTTTCGCCCTCCCCAGCCTCCAGAGGCTTTCTAGGAGCCTGGGGAAGGTGAAAACAGCCTTCTCTCCCCACCTCCAGAGGCTTTAGGAGCTTCCCTGAAGCCTCCAGTGGGTGAAAAACGGCCTCAAAAGAAGGCCTAAATCAGCTGGCTAGTACACACATGCGCGCTGGAGCTGACAGGGCAATGCCTCGCGTGCCCTAAGAAATGGCTCCGCATGCCACCTGTGGCACCCGTGCCATAGGTTCGCCATCACTGGTCTAGTATCTTCTTAATTATCACGGTATTTCTTCATTTATCCAATATTGTGCAAATATAATATCATTCAAGACAAGGGTCTTGAACCTGTCAACGGTGATTTTGGCGGAGGATTATTTTGCAACCTGAATATTGGCTCTTTCTTTGCAGTATGGCTACGCGCCAAAGGGCTCCTCAGTGATACTGTACAGCGATGTGAAATACCGGCATCACCAGTTCTTCATTGCTCCTGATTGGCAAGGAGGAATTTACCCTTCGCCCACGATTGCTGGTTCCAGACCTGGATGCCTCATCGCAGCTTGCTGGGCAACAATGGTGCACATAGGAGAACAAGGTTATGTGGAAGCCACCAGGAAGATCATCTCAACCACGCGGTTCATCGTATCTGAGTACGTACATGATTTCCATTGATTCTCTATATTTTATGCTTCCCTTCTTTTTCCCTGGGTGCCCATTTCAACCACTCTTTGGCTGCTCTACAGCTTGTACTCTTTGCAAGCATTAAATAGGAGCATGTTCTTAGCTATTAGTGTGTTAGGATGATATGCATGAATAAAAATTATGCAGTGAAAATGGTAACATTAAGCTACTGGATTTCTTTTTGGAGGGGGAGAGGGAACATTAGTGAAAAACCAGTCCTTTTTTGAGCACAGATAAAGAGGGCTCTTTGTTGGACATGGTGGCTCAGTGGCTAAGACACTGAGCTTGTCGATCAGAAAGATTAGCAGTTCGGCAGTTTAAATCCCTAGTGCTGCGTAACGGAGTGAGCTCTCATTACTTGTCCCAGCTTCTGCCAACCTAGCAGTTCAAAAGCATGTAAAAATGCAAGTAGAAAAATAGGAACCATTACATGCCCCATACATCCCTTCGTCCGCTCTGCTCCGCTCCCATAGAGAGGGCCTTCTCAGGGTGCCGTCGGCCGGGCAATGCCGGTTGGCGACACCCAGAGGAGTGGAGTTTGCAGGAGACAATTAGTTCGCTTCATTGGTTCGTGACACTTCGAAGACTCCTTGCCAGGTTTTGCAGATATCGGCCTGGCAGCTCTCCAAGCCGGATAAGGTCTGTGACTGTAAATCCTACCTTGAAAGACTTTGCTGGCAGTGAATAAGCAGAAGTCACAATAAATTAATAAAAGGGGTTTTTGTCGTGACAAGGAGTTTGTTTTCAGGTTTTTGGGAAGCCTCAGTCAGAACAGGAAAATCCGCAGAGACTCCATTCCCTTTACCTTGGATAGCACTACACACTGTGAGACTGATATTGTGGCATTCACTTTTGGTCGCCATTCTGTTGAGTGATCATATAAACTGTTTCCTTACAGACAAGAGGCAAAATTTTAGGGGAGGGTCGCTCCCATTCCCCAGATTGGCATCACTACATAAAACAATATTAGAGGAATCCCTTTATAAACTTTCTATAGAGGTTCATCTTCTTTGGGAAATAAAATTCCCCTCTTCCTTAGGTGTCACTGTTATTTCAAAAAGTGCAAATATCTATTGAGATTTTGTCCCGTCATATATTTTTTTTTGAGATTTGAGGGAGATCTGTGGCTTTCCAGATACTATTGAATGAAAATTTCCAATTCCCAGCAGTCCCAGTTAGCATAGCCAGTAAGGAAGGATTTTAGGTGTTTGCCTTTGTCGTTCAGGAAACATCTGAAGGATCATGCTGGGTGACCTTTGTGTAGACAACTTTCAAGTTGTGCTTTAAACGAAGAATGCATAATCTCTTGTGTTTCCTTGAGACTCTAAGCACGTTGAATTACAATTAAACCTTGCTGTTCCTCAAGGCTTATTTGGATAAGATTAAGAAATGCTGCTTTGTGATGCTTGTTGTTCTTTCTTTGTAGTATACTCCAGAGCATGCAGCTAAAAATTAGCTGCTATGCAATGGGGTGGGGACTCTAAAGTTCCCTCTTTTTTTCTCCCTCCTAGTTTAACATAGCTGGATCAGGATCCAATTTGGGTGGGCTACCAGGACCAGAGTTTTTTTCTTCCGAGCTTTCAGACTCGTGCTGGAGGCCATCTTCAGGGAACTTCTCTCTAGCAGAGCATGTGCTTTGGGCTGTTCTGTGTGTGTGGTATTTATGGTGCCTGTTGTATGTGGCTTTTTAGATGTTGATTGCGGTATTGATGACTGGCTATTAAGTTGTTGGCTGTTGTTTGCTTGTGCTGCCAAGCTTTCACTGAGCCTAAGTACTTAAGCTGTTGGTAAATCAGCACTTGACTGAAGAGGGACCAGTTTCCCAGGCTTCAATCACTTCCCTGGTTGTTTTTGTGCCTGCCCATCCAACAATCTAAGTAACTGCAAAATTGAGTATATGTCCTTGTTCATTGCATTGTGAGACTGCCAATGAGTTTGGATCTCCTTGTCTGACCACACACTTGCAATCTGGTGGTTAGCTTCCTCCTGATCTGTCCTACATAATCACAGGGGCAATCCATGTCGGGGATCCAGTAGATTTCATTGGAGCAGGATCAATCATTCACAGGCCAACTGCTCCCTTTTTTATTATATGATGAAAATGGGTTTAAGAACCACTTTTCCACGTGCATGTTAGGCCAAAAGAAGGAGGGTGGGGGACTTCTGAACAACCTAAAGCCATGCTTTGGAGTAGGAAATTTGTGAGTTGGGGAAGACTATTTCCTTTGAATTCCTCCTATGAGATCGCATTCTGTGTTCAGATGTGGCCACTGCGCTTAATTGTGGCCTCAAACTCTTCATTTAAAGTCAAGTTGTTTTATAAAATAATATTTCATGTTGCTTTGGATGATGTTTTGTTTTCCTATTCTGTGGATACATATACAGAAAAAGATCCAGGCACATATTTTGTAAAAAAAGAAAAATAATAATAAAGCAACCCTCATTCCCCTCCAATTTTCTCAGTTAAGAATAACTGATTCCTGGGTCAAAAAAAGGACAGCAGCTAAAATTACAGCGTTCTGATAGTAGCCTTTAAACAGCATAAATTACAGCATTGAATGTAACTTAGAGGACCGTAATGCAAGACATAGAGCTGAGATGGAGAACCTATGGCGGAGCTCTCTCTGCGGGCACATGAGCCGTCACCCAAGATCAGCTCCACCATGCATGTATGTGCGTCTTCCGGCGGGCAGCTGCTTTTTGGGTCTCTGCTGTACATGCGGGAGATTTGCGTGCATGTGCAGGGGGAGCCCCCCCCCCCTTGCGGCCTGTTTTTGGTCCCAGGAGTCCTCAGGAAGGCCTGCTAGGTCCACCATGGATGGAGTGGGGTGGGGTGTCACATGCATATGTGCAGAGGGGTGGGGCGTGTGGGGCGTGTGTGTCGCGTGTGCATTGCATTATGTGTGTGGCCATGCACACTCTTGGCTTGCAAAAAGGTTAGCCATCCCTGGACTAGAGGGAACGTATTTTTTTTTATATGTTTCTCTTTTAAGGTTGCAGAAAATCGAACACATCCGTATCGTTGGCAAACCAGAGGTTTCTGTCTTTGCTTTCAAGTCTGATTCATTTGACATTTACCAGTTGTCAACCCTGTTAATAGCCAGAGGCTGGAATCTTAATATTTTACAGTTCCCTCGAAGGTGAGTTTCTGGGGTGTGTGTGTGGTTTTCTTCACCACTTTCAGGTGGGGGAGGCAGAGCACTGGTCAAGCACCTAAAATTCTTGGATTGAGCAGACTCATGGCAAATCTGGACCACTTGTCCCCCCAGTGGCTAGTCAAAAATCTGTGGAAATCCACTAGGAGGCATTCAAGACAAAACTTCCACACTTTGTTGCACCTCAATAGCTGGAATTTAGAGATCAATTGTTTCTGATCTTGGGCTGATACACACCTGTCCAGCATACGTAGTAGAAAAATAGAAAGTGTGGCAGGCCAAATATCCAGAAGAAAGATGGCTGCAGGCCTGACACAAAGTTTTGAGAGCCTTAATCCTATATGATTTTGTCTTAATTTTTTTTACAAATCGGTGGGCTTTCACTGGATCTGGATGGGGCATCCGTAATTATTAGAAAGGGAGGAAAAAGAAAGGATTTCTGTCTATTTTCCCCATACTAGGAAATGCCTTTCCCACTAGGAAATGCCTTTCCCACATCTAATATTGCAAGATATATACTGAAATTACCAGTTTTTGAAAAATAACGCCAGAGAAAGAGATACATTCTCCCTGTAGCTTTAGTTATTTTCCATGGTTTCTTATTCAGAATAACAATTTTGCTTCTATTAAAAAAAAACCACTTTCAAGAGATTATGGTTATTCCAAGATATTTGGAATATGTTTTATATAAAATTTGGGATTCCACTCTTTGGGATTTGAGTCGTAGCCCAATTTCTCTTCTTTTCTTTTTTTCCCTGGAGTTCTATTCAAAAGCATGGTTTTAGACCTGCAAGTACAAAGATCACAACACCACATGTTTACTCCATATTTATGTAAGTTGTTAACTAAGTTAATTGATGCTTTCTTATTAGCACTAGAATATACAATTTCTTAAATTTTCCCTCAAATGAGGAAATAGAAAGGGACCTTGTCAAATTTCCAGATGACACCAAGATGGCAGGGATAACCAGCAATCCAGAAGGCAGGTTCAAGTTCCAGATGAATCTCAACAGACTTGAACACTGGGCCCTATCTAACAAAATGGCATTCAGTGGTGAAAAAAGTTAAGATTCTACATTTAGGCAAGAAAAACAAAATGCACAGGTATAGTATGTAGGTGGTACCTGGCTCAATAGTAGTAATTGTGAGATGGATCTTGGAGTCCTAGTGGACAATCACTGAAATATGAACCAGCGGTTGGTTGCAGCCACTAAAATGCCAATCCAATGCTAGGCTGCATTAACAGAGGGATAGAATAAAGATCAAGTGAAGTGTTAGTACTGCTTTGGTAAGGCCTTGGTAAGATGACACTTGGAGTATTACATCCAGTTTTGGTCACCACAATAAATAGTCGAGACTGGAAAGAGTGCAGAGAAGAGCAACAAAGATGATTAGGATGCTGGAGGCTAAAAGGTAATGAAGAATGGTTGCAGGAATTGGGTATATCTATTCTAGTGAAAATAAGGACTAGGGGCATGTTCTGACCCCTCCCTTCACAAGATAATTAACTAGACGGACTGCTACTTGGCAGCTTGCCTGAACTAACCTGAACTAGACTGAAAGATTACACGACACAATTCTCCGACTCTATAGCTTTTCTGTTGTTTCCTGCAAACCTATTCTTCACAGAGGATTTCTTTTAAAGCGTCTTAGGAAGGGCCAGGCAATTAGGCAGCTGATACTGATTATCTCCGATGGCATCGTTCTGTTAATTGCCTCCTCTCAATTCTTAGCCTGATATCCAGGACAAACTGGGTTTCCTCCTCTTGAGCCAACTCATAGGACTCCTCACTAGAGGAATCCATCAGCAGCTCATCCGGAGCCGACTGGGCCACAACAGGTTATTCTCTGATCCAGAAACAGCATATCAATTTGAGACTAAGCCTTTTGAATTCAGGGATCTTTTGGAATCTTCTACCATTTCTTTGCTTTCTTTATGGATGTTGTCAAAACAACTGCATCTTGTATCTTGTAATAGTTCTGTGAAATTCTTTGTTAGGATCATTCCTGGAACACTCATTTCCTTGAATTTCACTTCCTTTTTGACAATTTCCCTTTTTTAATAGTTTTATAAAATGCAAAAATACAGAACCAAATAGTAGGGACCAAACACGAGAGAAAGGGGAAGAGAGAAATGTAGAAGAAAAGAATTTTTAAAAGGCATAGATTTCTGACTCTCTCTGGTGCAGAAGAATAAGGCATTAACACAAACTTTTTACTTTTTTGGCAATTTCCACCATGTGTTTTAACATCCAGTTTGCTTTCTTCTGTTTTTGGACTGTGGTCATTTTTTTTCACATTCCTCCCTAACAATTGCTTTGATTATTTCACTCCATCATTCTTTGGTTTCCTATAGATGAAGTTTAGGATTTTATTTATTTATTTATTTGATTTATATCCCGCCCTTCTCCTCGAAAGGACCCAGGGCGGCGAACAAACAACGAG
>JAPKID020003530.1:0-12298 GCA_026931265.2 Tropidonophis doriae
GAAGTTGGGAAATGGGCAGTTTCCAGGCTCCGGAGGGTCTCTGGGAGGGAGCATTTTCACCCTCCCCAGGCTCCAAGAAAGTTGTGTGTGTATGCACGGGGTAACAGGGCGGGGCGTCAGGCACACAGGCACAGGGGTTATGGCTCTTGGTGCTCTTGGCACCTGAGGGAAAAAAGGTTCGCCATCACAAGTACAGTATATTATTCTAGTATATTATTCTAGTTGTTATTTTGGGATTCCAGGTTATTTTAGTTTAACTACTAATAATGAAGTGATTAATGTTTATAAATGCATAAACACAATTTTATTACTAATTTAGGAAGATTTTGTTAATACTAATGTATATTATTTTTTAATTAATGGTCAGTCTAATTTTTCTGAATTGTCATTTTATTCCTTATTTTTTTATATGGTCAATATCCCAAACTACATATTATCACTACTTACATTAAGCAATTCTAGTTAATTGAGGCCTTTGCAAATATAAATAAATTAAAATGCAACAGTGATTCTGACACTTATTTTTGGATGGTCCTGGTTTGTTACAGTGGAACTAAATACCTTTACTTGGCCTATTCAGTTCATTTTAATTGACCATGACATTGCTTAGAATTAAGCTACAATTTATTACATTGTTTAGAACTTCATTACATTCTTCAACAGCAGTATTCAGTAAGTTTAACATTTTTGCTGTTTTATGAAGCAAAAGAATCTAAAATGTATTTATTTATTTTATTTTATTTACTGCAGATCCAACCAATTCTGCCAACAGTGGCTAAGAACTGTCAAGCAGGATCTGAAGAAGTAAATTCCCTTTAGAAATCTGACAGAACTCTCCTCTACACCCTTCCACTTTCACCCGTTGATAACACCAGGCCAAAATGAATATGTGCACCATTCATATTCAGTGTCACCTTTTTAAATTTAAAGCCTTCTAAGGGTCTAGGGTTGTTGTGTGGTTCGGTTCTTGTCTTAAGTTGTATTACTAACTTTTTTTTTCAATACCATGGGTTATTAACAGCAACTTGCAAAGTATAAACATCTCCTACTGACTACCTAGCAACTGGTACTCAATCAACAATAGCTAGTTTTGTTTGTGGGTACTTTTTAACTGAAGTTTAACAATCTTTTAGATACTAGGTTCCTGTTTTTCTACTCTTTCTTTAGAAGCCAATCTGCATAACTTTGCTATGGATCAGAGGCTTCTTGAAGAACCATAATCATCTGTATATTAAAATAAAGTTGTATGCCCCATCTTATAAAACAATATGTGAGACACAGATGTAAATGAATTGATGTACTGTTGTATGAACATCTTGCCTATGATTTGCATGGCACAAGAGCCTAATAAAATACACAATATTTTGTTCTCTTTCCAATCACCACCTTACCCTTTTTGCAGATTAGATAGTTTGCTTAGTTATATAAAATACCACTGTTATACAATCACCCTTTTAGGAAAAGGATGAAAATTCAATAGGTATTTCCTTCATCTGTCTAGTATTTAACATTTTTTATGTAAATTCTCTTTACCTTGAGATAAATACAGAGTTTTCTTTAAATATCATCTATTTTATTTTGCTATACATCTTTTGGTGATTGTTTTCCCCTTGGTGAGGACTGTTTCATTTCCATGCTTAGTACAACACTTGCCATAAATTCATGATGGTTTAATGTTATAACAATACCGACAATTGTAGCCCAGATATTTTGCCTCAGCTGGAGGCCTTAGAATCCTGCCATTATTTCCATGCTGCCAAAATAAGCTATATTTGAAGAACCTATTATGCTTCTAAACCTAGAGATAGCTTTTGAAAAGTTACATTGGCATATTTTGCAACTCGAGGAACATAATTTATAAATACTGGAAGTATTTTTGAAGAGTCCCTATGTCCACAGGAGGTATTCAAGAATACTGACAGCTCTTCAAGTACTTTTATAGTTCAAACATACCCCATTGGTTACAGATTGGTTACAGACTGGTAACCATATTGGTTACAGATGCATGAATCTTTGTCAGAGAAACTTCATTTCTTTGTTTCACTGCATAAATGGTGAATGCCTTCGGTGATCAAGCCAGGATGCAACCTTTTAAAGCTGTGCTGAATAGCAATTCCTTAAATTCTTTCTAAATTCATCTTTGTCTATATATGATAGTAACTATCAAAACCTTTGCAACTGCATCCCTGAAAAGGAATGATTTAAATAAACATACCTGACTAAGTAAGCATATTTTATAGATATAATCTAAAGCTTCACTGGCATTCTGATTTTCATCTTGCTTTAGAGTTGATGCCTTAGTGTTAATTATTCTAACTATTCTCCTAAAGAGAGATCATATGAATAATTTGTGGATCAATTTTAGAGACTATTTTTAGTTCTCTATTTCTAGTAAGTTTCCCTTTATTTCATTTCTCTATATACTATATTTTGACTTAATTAGCTACCTTTATAATTCAAAAGGAGCAATGTTGAATACCATTATAGATGTTTGAAATTGGGATACATTGTAAAGTTGGGCTAAGACCAGAATTAAATAATACTGATTTTTTTAAATTGTTCTGCTTCATACATTCCATAACACAAACATCTTTCTCATGATTTTGAATTCTAATTTGAGTTCCATTACAGAGAAAAAATTAACAATGCTTATTTAGGTCATATAATAGAGAATCTTCGCAATATTTATCAAAGCGAAGTTCAACATTGTAATACATCCTGAGAGAATAAAATAAATCACAAAGGGTAAGAACTGTTTCGATTCTTTGTAACTGTTGAAAACGTGGAGGGAAAAAAAACATTTTGCTGAAAATGATGGGAAAGTAAGCTTTATTCAAAATACTTTTTTAAAAAAAGCTATAGCGATCTATTTTAAAATATGCCAGTTTCTTTTTTTTAGCACCATTTCACATTATTGAAAACAAATAGGAAATATTTAATCTGAAACATTTTTCCAGTATATTCAAAATCTTCCATTAATGGCAGGATACTTCTCCCCTCCTTTATGGAATTAATAATTTCTACTTACACTTGATTTACTCTGAAAGCAAATAATAAGCAAGAATATAAGAAACATAATGGCTACAGTATAGTCATTATAGAGAGAGAAACTGAGGGAATAGCAGCAGCTTGAATAGCTGGGAGAATGAAGAGGCTGATCTTGAAAAGCTTCCCATCCTTTCAGCTCTGCTATTGCACTTACTCCTTGAACACATGTTAGCTGGCCTGCCTGGCATAAGAGATGCTTTCAAGACAATTCCCCTGTTAAACAAAACTGAACGAGCATGCCAGCGGTTCCTGGGGAAGGAACCTGTGCTTCTTATTAAAAAAAATACCCATTTCAGTGAACACACATGGTCAGTTTTCACAAGATATTTGCACAGAAATTGTGTCCTAAATATTATTGCAAAGTGATTCTACTTCATCAGTAAAATGGCAATCTTTGGTGCCCAATGCTTTAAAACTTGACCTCTGCTGTAAGCATTATTAAGATGCAGGAGGACTGCTTGTAAGTCTCATCAGTGTGTCTCATCAGTGAGATGAAAAATAAATTGCACATGCTCAATGGCAACTTGCCCATCCAACGACAGACACTGAAACATCTAAATGATCTATCTTGATTTAAATTATCCCCTGAGGAGAAAAATATTGAGCAAGAGAGCCATATAAAAATATTTAGACACAAATCAAAAAGTTGCCCATGAAACAGGCAGTTATGAAGGGAAAATAAAGGAAAACGGGAAAGTTAATTTGCTTTTGAAATTTCCCTTACTATTGTTGGTGTGGAATGTGTTTGACTGTCTAAATGTCATAGGTATAGCTTTTTTACAAACACTTAATATCCAGCTTAAGTGAAAAATCTGTTTTCATATATAATAAATTCCTTAAGTATCTAAGTTGTAAAAATATTTATCCCTACTTCATTGTCACAGTTACCATTCAGAAATATTTAATTAAAAATGAAAACGTAAAATAGAATGGCTTTCACAGGGTCCCTGTTTTAAATGAGGCTCCTTTTATTCTTTATTTCTGTAAATAATAATTATTATTATAATAAAAAAGCCACTATTCTAAGCAGGTACAGTATTTTTTCATTGGTTCTTAGCATCTGGTACCCAAACTTTAAGTTGCCCAGCAGCCTATATAAGCTATTCTTAAATAAAAATAAAGGATTTACTTTTTTCAAATGATTAAACTCATATGGAATGGAATGTCAATTCACAGACCAGCTTTCTGTTTCTGAAACATGGCTGCCCAAAGTAGGAGGATAAATAAAATATTGAGAAGGGAATCCAGATGACATAATACAAACTATGCTCCTGTATGCATGCATACAGTATATCTCCCTCACACACAAAAGTTTGTGTTGTGCTGGTCATTTTGTGATTGTGTGAAACTCGAATTCTGAGCACATCTGGGTTCCAAAATCTGGATGATATCTTTCTGTTGAATCAGGTTTTATAAAATGCATTATTGTTTCTCATTTCTGTTATTATATAGGGCAATTATTACTGCTTTGGCTGCCCGCATTTATTTTAAGTGCTCAAACATTATTTCATCTGGGGAAATGTAATCCTGCAGTATAACTTTCTCATTCTGATTATTCTTCTCAAAGATATAAAGATCTGAACACCACACCTTCTGCATATTCTTAATTACAAGGGTTTTTTTAATCATTGAATAGTAATTACACAATACTCTGGCGTTTTTTATGCAGTATTGTATAAAATATTCTAATTGCCAAAACATATCAACATTCTTATATTGTTTGCCACCCCAAAGCATTCATTTATTATTTTATTTATTAAATTTATTTGCCACCCATAAATTTAATAAATATATCTACATTGGTGCTTTAAAGTTTGTGAATCCTTTCAATATTTATACATAAATATGACCTAAACCATGATCTGTTCTCCACATGTCCTAAAACTAGATAAAGAGAAACCAATTAAACAGATGAGTCAAAATATTATGCAGAAATATTGAAATTTCAAAGGGATTCACCAGCTTTTAAGCACTGCTGTAAATATTTCTGTCATGAAGCTGTCACTTGTAAATATGAAAGTTCAATGATGCTGCATTCAACGGTTTTGGAAAAAGGCTTTCTATGGCAATGATAGCATCATGGCTTAAAAAAGAAAAAGTCGCTGGGCAGCAGTGGAATAGAAGATCTGGTCTCAACCAAAAGAATTCAAGAGCCTTTCACATGGCTCTGAGAAGTAATGGAAGGACATATCAGAGAAAGAAACAGATAGGGTAGGAAGAGCAAGATGAAAAGATACAACAAAATACTTGTTTTGCTATTATTATCGGAGAAAAAAAAATGCTTACATACTAAGTCTCTAAAGAGATGTGAAGAAGTTGTACAGCTACTTGGAGATTAGAGGTTACAAAATGAGATTTTCCTTCCAAGAGATGAGCCATCATTTTTCTCTTCTCTGAGTAGACAAAGGTAAACTGGGATTTCTTACAAAGCCCCTTTTAGTATTTCTCCACATCTCTTTAGTGGGTCGCTGCCCTGCCTTCCAACCCTTCTGCTGTTGACTCAGCAGTTCTGTTCTCCTCTCCTGAGAGGCTTCTTTTTGAGACTGTTCATGACAGGTACTTGTGACCCTCCCATCCCGTTCTCCCACCACCCACCATCCCTACCCCACTGCCACACTTGACAGATTCACTATTAGTCTTGTTGTTCGTTCATCTCCATATCAGATACCAGGATGTTCTTCTCTGCAGATTCACTAGGACTAGCGTTGGTGCGGCTATAACGAGCACTCTCAAATGTCCCTCGCTCTGAAATCCACCGGCGCTTATATAGATAGAAGGCCACAGCTACCAGTGCACAGAGTGCTAGAGAGGAGAGGATGACTACAACAATGGTTTTTGTGTTTTCCAGGAAAGCTGCAGTAAAAGGAGAAAAGTTAGGAGGAAAGATTCATTTTTGTAGCTAAACAGTATTAAAAAAAGAGTGAACAAAATAACTTTGTGTGCAAAACTGACCAATAACAACTTGATGAACACTAAGAGATGAAGAACTGAAATTCCAACCCATTCAGAAACTATGTATATTTCATCTAAATACTTTGTGTACTCATAGACTTTGTCAAAAGTAGCCATAACCTGCAATTATGTATAGATGTGCTAAATTCAATTTGTTCAATTATTTGAACATATACAACTACCTTTTCAAAGAATAATAAATAAAATTTAAGGGACTTTCTCTTCAGTAGTAAATGATGCTCTACAAACCTTTTACATACAAGGCATCATGGTGGGACTACAAATCCCATGGAAGCATCCATGCAAAATTACAAACCACTTGTCTCACTTCCCTGCCCCACCCCCCCAAAAATCTGGAGAGTTACCAAAGCATCCTCTTTGGTAAAGTCAATGGACTCTCCAGTCCTGTTCAAAATTACCTAATCTGATTATACTCTCAAGTCAATGCTTCTTTCACATCTGAGGTAGAGTGGGTGAAAGAAGAGGTAGGATGAAGAATTAAAGAAGCTCTATTTCTGGTATGCTGTCTGCCTTTGTTATGCTTATCTAATGTAATTCAAGTAGGGGAAATCATTAACTCGAACAACCTGGTTCAAATACCTGCCATACATTTTTTTTTAAATTACTTTTATTTACCTGCTGTTTTTATATAATTTGGGCAGTTATATGCAAGGCCTTGTATTTACAGTATATTAGATCAACTCTCACCCTATTAGTTTCAACAGTGGCATTAAAAGCTGTGTTTGGATAGGCAACTGAACCAAGTGATAAAGGGACAAAGCATACCTGATTTGGAGATGGAGCTTCCTTTCGCTGCCATGGAAAATACAAAGAAATAAAGAATGTCAGCTTCCTGTCCCAATATCATTTGACATACCTCTCCCAATGCTGTTCAAGCTATTCCATAATGACTCATATTCTGCTATAATATCACCTGAGTTGTGATCAAATATGCCTTGATTTCAAATAATATATCTCCAATTTAGCCACATACTCAACAAGTAGGTAGATCAGTTTTACCTCTAGTGGAGCCCTTCATTTTTATCCTCCATCACAATATTAAACAAACTAGAGTAATACTTTAATTAACCCAATTTAGAAAAATGTGAACATATGTAAACTTTTCTGGATTTCCTACAATGCTTAGTCGGGCAGAATAGAAAAGATTATGTGCAATCCACTCACTGTCTTCCCTTTATTTAATAAGGGTTTCTCTTTTAACTGTCATTTTGCCTCTTAAAGAATTCCATAAACCTAAAAATATTGCAGATTCTTTCAATTTCAATTGGCCCAATCAAAGACGTAATGCTAATTCAGAGCTACCACAAACCAACCACAGTTTACAGGAAAATAAAGAACAATGCAACCCAAATAATTCCTGTCTAAACCCATCAGCCTAGTGCTTGAAATTCCCCGACTCCTCAAATTCATCTGTAGGTCTTCATGAAAAATTTGCTTCCCCCCCCCCCCATAAAAAATTCCAACCATAAAATGGTATCTGTTATCATTTGTCTTTGCCCTAAAATAGATGGATGAGTAAAACTTCCAGCTCCTGTTTGCATCCTCCAGTGCTGTACTTCAATTTAGGACCATTAAAAGCCTACCCTGATTTTATCTGTACAAACTTAACTCATTTCCTTACCTCGAGTTGTCTTACAGATGACTCCCATGGTTACATTTGAACAAGAGCCCAGACGCCAAACACCATTGCTGCTCTGGATCCAATAGCAGCTATTTGGGCTGATCATGCTTGGTCCTGTATCATGTTGTCCCCAGTTAGAATAGTTTACAGCTGTGCTGTCATGCCAAACAAGTGTACCCCCTGTGCAGAAGGGAGAAACATGCTTTGTGTGATTAGTGAAAGAAACATGACTTTCCAGAATAGCATATTGCAAATCAATTTCAAAGTTACCAAAGTTGTCTAAGTGTTAAACAGTAATGCAGTCTTCAATTCTGCTTGATTTACCTTTGGGATTAAAGGACATTCCCAGCCATACTCCTTTGGCTTGGCTTTCATAAACTTGTAGATGTTGCCAAACAAAGATATTCTCCATCTCATCTAGGATGGACAGCACCATACCTCCAACTGTGGAGAAAAAAAGAGATGCAACAGCCTAAAAATTTACAGAAGAGTTTATTCTTCCCTGTAAGAGAAAAGCTTTGCCATAGTTCAGAGGCCCTTAAATTATACAATTCTGTGGAACATTTTCCTCATATGAAGTATATTCACCAGAATAAATATGCAATATATGTTACCATTATTTTTAATTCTAAAATATATTGTATATTTATTCTGGTGAATAAATGCCTTTGATTATTTTTATGCAATCTTCCTATAAGACTGAAGTTTACAAGAAAGAGAATGGGCATCTGCTGGGAGTGGCAAAATATACAAAATGGCAGCATCATAATCAATGCATTATCTCTTTTATCTCAGTGTTGGGCATCACAGCCGATACAAAAGGAAGGGATATATTCACCATCCTGCAGATTTTGATTATTTTTTTAAATGTCAAAACCTATGTGCCACCTATCTCATCAAAGCCAACTCTAAGCATTATACAAACATTCAACAAAAACATCATATAAAATATTAAAAAACAAATAAAGACCATACATTTAAAATTCATTTAAGATGAAAAGGAAGAGAGCAACAGAGACTTATTGGGGTCCCAGGGCAGTTGGCACTGGTAGGTCTTCAGGCCCTTTCAGAAGGCTAAAAGGTTGAGGACTGATCTCACTTGGGGGAAACAGCATTCCAGACGAAGGGCCCTTTTCAGCCAGAATTCCTTAAATGCAGGGTCCACAGTTTTATTCTTCTGACAGCATGGATGGATAGGCAAATCTCATTAGGGTGAAATGATTCCTCGATTTTCACCACCATTCCATCCCACCAAGCAACTGCATATATGCTATTCATTCATCCATCCATTCATATCCCACCTTTATTATTTTTATAAATAATTCAAAGTGGCAGACATACTTTTCTTCTCCTATATTCCCCACAACAACCACCCTGTGAGGTGGATTGGGCTGAGAGAGCGCGACTTGCCCATAATCGCCCAGCTGGCTTTCACAGCTAATACAAAACTAGAACTCACCTTTTCCACCTTCTAGTTGGAAGCCTCGCAGAGCCACTTGGGAGCAAGATGGTCAGCATACAGATTTAATAAATAAATGCATACATACAGAAATACATTACTCAGCTGTACTCCTTAAAAAGAAATCCTGTTGCCAATTAGACATAAAAAAATTGATCGGAGGCCCACACTGTGCTTCCAAACATCTTCCTCTTTGACCTGGACCGAATCAGAAATTTTCTGATTTGCTTCAAGCTGCCCATTTGTAAGAAACAGATGCAGGAGCCAAGTTTCCTTATAGCCTCTTTTAAATTTTATTTTACTGCAGTTTGATATTGTTGGATAGTATTGGTGCGGAGCTTTAGTTTAGAAAAAGATACAATTTCTGCATCAAAGATTCCACACATTATTCATGCATCCTGTTTTGCATTAAAACAGAGACAAAGTAGGAATAAAAAGATTTCTCTGTTTCTTTTCTATTGTTACTTCGCATTTCTCTTGATATCCTCCCTTTTGTATTTCTTGCTGCAGCTTGGCAACAAATGGGGGTGCTAAAATTCTAAAAAACCACTCCCTACTTTATTTCCTTAACAGAAAATACACACATAATTAATATCTATTTTACAGAAATACAGGTTGAAAAATATGACAATTTGTAATGAATTAATGTACTTTGATTTTGCTAAAATTCTCCTACACTCTCATGCAGATAAAAGAATTGTTGGATAAGAGATGGTCGGCAAATAAATTTCCTAAATAAAATAAATAAATAAAACTGAAGTTGGATGTATGGCTGTACTGGTGCTGAATGCCCTGCTTGTAACTTAATTTGCTCTTTTTAGCTACTTACTTATCCGCACCAAATTCCCTTTTAAAGCAACTGAGAAATACAAACTCCAGGAAAGGTGCTTCTCAAGAAGCAAAAAGAGTCAGAACTGGCATGAAAAAAAAATAAAATAACCAGCAGCCCTCCAGCTGAAAAGAGGAAGATGAGGACAAACTGCTGCCTATAGCAAACACCGAGATATCCTATCATTCCAAAGAGATCTTTAACTATATTGAGCATGTATTACATTAATTTATTTAGTATCTGAAGCTGGAGTGGGAGAAATCCTTTATTTCAGTAAAAGATGATTTAGCAGGTAAGTAATGTCTGAAGAGAATTAGCAAACAGTGCAGTTTTACCAAAGAAGATATAAGCCATAGCTGAGACAAGTACAGGTAGTCCTCGACTTATAATATTTCACTGAGTTCATTTAGTGACCGTTTGAAATTAGAACAGCACTGAAAAAGTGACTTATGACCATTTTTCACACTTAGACCATTACAGCTTTCCCATGGTCAGGTGATCAAAATTCAGATGTTTGGCACCTTAGTCATATTTTTGATGGTTGGAGTGTCCTGGGGTCATGCAATCACCTTTTGTGACCTCCTAACAAACAAAATCAATGAGGAAGCCAGATTCATTTAACAACTATGTTACTAATTTAACCACTGGATGGATTAACTTAACAACTGTGACAAGGTTATAAAATGGAGCATTTAACAACTGTCTTACTTAACAACAGAAAATTTGGCTCAATTGTGGTTGTAAATTGAGAACTACCTGTAGTCAGTCCAATGTTTTAAGTACTAAAGCAACCTCTAGCTGGCATAAAAAATAATTGAGAAAGACATTATGGATCTTAAAATGCCTCTGGCAGATTCTGAATATTACAGCAAATGAATTTCTATATTGAAGGCATCAATGGAAAACCAGAACAATACTATGATAAATTATATAGGTCTACATTTGGCTGAAAAGAGCATACTATAGTATAGTTAGTACATGCCCAAAGAATTTAAAATTCCAGGCTTGCAAAGTTACATAAAATCAAGGGATATTGTAATTAAGTTTCTAAATTAATGTACCAGAGATAAAATTCTTAGGAAGCTCACAGGCTGAAGAAAATGAAATGGGGAGGAGACAAAGAGATTCATTGAACTTCTACAAAATGTAATTGCTTTCAAGCCTAAAATAGATTTGTTGATAAAAATGGAAAATTGCTATGAATGGATATCCATTGAAACTTTGAAACTACAAGGAACAGAGATAATTTCTATTATTCAGGACTTGAATCATATTCTGGCAGACTTGAAGATTCCCACTGATGTTGGCAAAATGAACAATTTGAACATCAAAATAGGCATAATTCCAAAAGAATGATCAAAAGGAAAATATAATAAAGGAAACTATACTGACCAGTTATGATGTAGTATAATATATAAAACTTCATTTTGCATTAGGACTTAAGGAAATTTAGTTAAATGATAGCTAATTTATTAAGATAAGGATATATTCCAATTGGGCAGCAAAACCTTTCCTCATTTAGAGCACAAAGGAACTTAGAGTGATGTTTATGCCTACACAGGAACTGAACAAGGTTGGGAGTTGGTTAGGAAGTGAACAAGAATATTAAGAATTTGAGGATAATTATAGGGGAGATATTTATGGGCATTGATGGCTGGACAAGTTTCAGAAGGGAAAAGGAACAAGATATAATCAACAAAAAGTTTACTCTCAACAGCCCAGAATAAATTCAAATAATTTTAAGACATGCTGGGTATCCACCACAGCATCAATAATATTTCATGTGTGATATTACCTTGTTTCCCCGAAAATACAACAGGGTCTTACATTTTTTTGACCCATGAAATATGGTCTTGGGCGTATTAGAGGGGGAGAGCTTATTATTTTCTGGGTAAAAGGCACGCCTTGCTTCTCTCCCCACCCCACCCCCCGCCCGTCTCATTCCTCGCTGAAGGGACAGAGGGGAGGGGAAGCAGGCAGGCTGCCTTCACAATTGGGATGGGGTGGACAGTGTTGGACTGCAAGGCACACCTCTTACCTTTCAAGCTCCGTTCCTTGCTATTGTGTCCAGGGAAGCCGCTGGTAAAAAAAAAACCTCCATCTCGCGAGTTCAAGAAGTTTGATACAACTCATGAGAAGGTTTTTTTTTTTAAATAGCGGCTTCCCTGGACACAATAGCAACTCAGGAGGAGGGTTTTTAACCAGTGGTAATACGGTAACCCACTTCGGATCCCCGGAAAAGTTCCTGGCCCATGCTAGTTCACCCACCCTGAAGATGCGGAGGGAGGGGTACCCTAGGTTGCTCTGCTGCACCCCGTTATAGTCGGGGTGTAGTCTGTCCAAGGTGATCCGCAGGCGGCGGCCCATC
>JAPKID020003531.1:0-12297 GCA_026931265.2 Tropidonophis doriae
ACTGCATTCAGTTTTGGTCACCACGATGTAGAAAAGATGTGGAGACTCTAGAAAGAGTGCAGAGAAGAGCAACCAAGGTGACTAGGGGACTGGAGGCTAAAACATATGAAGAACGGTTGCAGCAACTGGGAATGTCTAGTTTAATTAAAAGAAGGACCTGGCTGACATGATAGCAGAGTTGCAATATCTCAGGGGTTGCCATAAATAAGAATGGGTCAATCTATTTTCCAAAGCACCTGAGAGTAGAACAAGAAGTAATGGATGGAAACTAATGAAGGAGAGAAGCAACCTAGAACTAAGGAGAAATTTCCTGACGGTTAGAACAATCAATCAGTGGAACAGCTTGCCTCCAGAAGTTGTGAGTGCCCCAACACTGGAAGTCTTTAAGAGGATGTTGGATAGCCATTTGTCTGAAATGGTATAGGGTTCTCTGCCTGAGCAGGAGATTGGACTAGTTGACCTGCAAGGTCTCTTCTCTTCTTTTTCTCTTCTCTTCTCTATTCTTTTTATTTCGATCTTCTTTTCAATCTACATGAGGAGTTCCCAACCCCTGGACCATGGACCATTAGGCTGCAGCCTATTTTGGATTGGGACCTTGCCACAGACCCTGCAAACGGTGCGTGAGCTTGTGTGAGCAGCTTCACTCACACAAGCGGTGGATGAGCATACACATGCAGCTCCATTTGTGCGAGTGGGATGCATGTACATATCCTGCTTCTACAAATGGAGCTGTGCATGCCATGCATGTGCCTGCCATTCATATAGAACCATTCCCTCTTCCCCACTCTCCCACTAGGCTGGCATGCTGGAAAGGTTGGGGACGGCTGATCTACTGCATGAGTGGATGACTATTATTATCTTGTGTGGTGGGATAAAAAGATACTACTGTAAAGGTTATAGGATTTTTATAATTTCCTAGTCTAGTATACAGTTGAAGTGTTAGCTAGTGGTTCCCCTTTCAAGATCTATGGAAGGTTGTAAATATCAAAGAGAGATGTGAAGTGCTTTGCAAGGTGTTTAGGATTTTGTCAAGACACAATTGTTGCACCTGTCTGACAGTCATACTAATTTTGACTGGCAGTAGTTAAAAAAAGAGGTAGATGCTTTAAAGAATAAATGGGGCTATTCTGAAATACCTTTCTGGGATTGAATCATGTAATGGAATATATAAATGATATTGAGGAATGAAGGAAGAGATACTTCTAGGAAACAATCAGATAAAAGAGGCAGAAGTCACAGGATCTTAGTGGTCAGAGAAAGAAATTTAGGAAGGACCTGCCCTCATGGATCAAGTAGTTAAAAGTGGTGGAGGAAAGTTTGCACCTCTAGGCTTGCAAAATTTTCTTAATGTAATCTTACACTAAAGCAGAATTAGTTCATCTAGTCATGCTTCTTACATAATTGGCCTGGAAGAGTTGACAAATTAGGAGCATTGCATAAATCTAGTCTAGAGGTATAACTAACCTATAGGTTAGTTTGCCCCCAATTTTGAAATGAATTTCTGGATGCATTGAGATTCTTTAAATCTCAAAAGATTTATAGAAGTTGCATTCACATTTAAAATCCCTGTCACTTGGTGATACGTATGTGTCAAATTGACATCACAAGTGTCATGATGCAAGCCCAACCTTTTTCTACATATGTTATGACAGCACAAGGATGTATCTTAGTGCCAACCTCCTATTGGATGTCTACATATTTTCTCCAATGCTATATTGAGGTTCCAATAGTAAGCTAGCATTTTTAAACTATGGGCTATTGAACAAGGGAGCTTGAGCCATGCATAATAATAAACACTAATAGTAAGCACTAATATAGTAAGCCAAGAAGAATTAAACAAAAATTAGTGTAGCTTTAGACTAGTTTCTTAAAGCAATAAGATTGGTGGCTAATTAGAGCAACAATATGATTAACTCATGTATTTTCAGACTGTAGTTTGATCAGCAGGAATATGCTACTCAATGTATCTGTAGGCAGGCTGAATTATAAATCAAAATGCCAAGGGCGGGAAGCAAAGCAATGAAACTAAAGCCTGCAAGAATTTCATTCGAAGTTATACATCATGTATTACATGAACCTAGCTGCCTTGCTCACTTCTCCCTTACATTGTGCAGAACTGAGACATCTCTCCCATTTACTCTTTATTTGCTTATCACTGCATAGAAAATGGGAATTGAAAGTTATTCAAATCACGCTCCCAAGACTATTAACGATGAGAACCAACTTCTTGATTAGATAAATAGATACTTGAGATACTTTCAATATTTGTCCTAACGCAATAGGTTTATGTGAGGAAGTCTTTGTTTCTTTTGCCTGACAAGTTAGTTTGGAAGGAGCATAGCTACTTGTCTGTACAATTGTACTAGGATTATCTCCAAAACTACTAAACTCTTTCGTGATATATTATTTCAATGGATTCGTTAGGATGAAATGTGGCTCCTTAGTATGTTGTTCGGTATATATACATGTGTTCTTATACCATGCATCCATATATGAGCTAGAGTTTGGATTGTGATCTTGGACACTCATTTTCTTATTCTGAGAATCCATTACATTCTGAGATATAGAATCCCTCCTTTTCATGTACTGTACACTAGGAAAAAGCTGTATTTTGCCCAAGATGAGGAACCCATGTTATGAATTATTGAATAAACAAAATTGCTTGCCTTTGTACAACATTCTGAGCCACAAGCTAGCCTACCTCACTTTACTTTAACTTAATGTACTGTGTGAAGCCAGCTTGTGTTGAATCATTTATGGTTGAGGAATAGATATAAGTAATCACGCCCAGTTACTTTTTTCAGAAAATATTGTAATACTTTGGAGAAAAAGTGAACAACATTGTATCAGAATCTTTATGTGTAAACACATAATTGCATGCTTGTCATAAGAGTTCTCCTTAATATGATATTTCTTATGGCTGGCACTAGAAGTTTTAAATTGGGAGTATTCTACCTTAAGATCTCCAGTCAGAAATGACAGAATCTGAGATAAAGTATGCTAAGATTTGATAACAAATTGGGAACATCAATTGCAGAGAAATGCTGTAATGAAGTGTGGCAAACTTATCTGGAACTGAAGTGAGATCAGAATATCTTTCAGCAAGGAAGAAGTGATTCCGAGGAGAGTGATATCCTATACAAATAAGGAAAACTGAGGATTTCAACAATTCATTAGCAGGGATCTTACGGACAGCAGAACAGTGAATTCTGAGGAAACCTGCAGGCAATGAGGCTAAATAATAGGCCAAAGACAAGGCTAGAAATGACAAATGAGTTATTCTCAGCATGGCTAACACTAATCCAGTGAGGGTTTTAAGCAACTGTTATTTCTAGTCTCTTGTTTGGCCTTCTTCAATGGGACAGGGTCAGATCTAATTAATTTAAAATTCCCCTCACTGCAGGGAGGTGGAACCTATTAGACTTTTCCTGAATCCCTTGCTCACAGCTCGACTGAAGCCTTAGTGAAAGCCTGGGATAAGGCGGCCACTGGGGCCTTGGACTGCGCTGTGCCTTTGTGGCCTCTGACCCGGTGCCGATCCTAGGTAGCTCCCTGGTTTACCGAGGAGCTCCGGGAGATGAAACACCGGAAAAGATGCCTAGAGAGTGGTTGGAAGGCCAGCTGGTCTGAATCTGATCGAACACTAGTAAGAATTCATATCAAATCCTACTTAGTGGTGATAAAAGTGGCAAAACAGCAACATATTTCCACTCTTATCGCATCCGTAGATAATCATCCAGCCACCCTGTTTAGTGTGACCCGTTCCTTACTCAATCAAGGAACTGGGAAGGACCCCTTGTAGGGTCGGGCTGGAGAATTTGTTCAGTATCTGCAGGATAAAATCACTCAGATTCGGACAGGCTTAGACTCCGACTGGATAGATTTGGGTGAGTTGAAGGGGATGAATCTTGTGGATGTCATCTGGGATGAGTTTGATCCTGTGATCCCCGAGGGCATAGACAGGATTATAGGGAGACTTAGTGCTGCCACTTGTGTGCTGGACCTGTGTCCCTCTTGGTTAATTTCAGCTTCCCAGGAGGTGACACGAGGCTGGCTCCAGGAGATTACCAATGCTTCATTGAGAGAGGGGTTCTTTCCTACCACCCTGAAGGAGGCAGTAGTGAGGCCACTCCTCAAGAAGCCTTCCCTGGATCCATCTTCTCTAGCCAACTTTCGTCCGGTCTCCAACCTTCACTTTGTAGCAAAGGTTGTTGAGAGTGTGGTAGCATGTCAGCTTCCCCTGTACCTGGAGGAAGCTGCCTACCTGGATCCATTTCAGTCAGGTTTCAGGCCCAGGTATAGCACGGAGATGGCATTGGTTGCATTGGTTGATGATCTCTGGCGGGCCTGGGACAGGGACTGTTCCTTTGTACTGGTCCTATTAGATCTCTCGGTGGCTTTTGATACCATTAACCATGGTATCCTACTGTGATGACTCGGGGGGTTGGGAGTGGGGGGCACCATTTTGCGGTGGTTCTCCTCCTACCTGTCGGATCAATCGCAGTTTGTGTTGACTGGAGGACAGGGATCGACTCTGAAGCCCCTCACTTGTGGGGTGCCCCAGGGGTTGGTTCTCTCGCCCCTCCTGCTCAACATATATATGAAACTGCTGGGCGAGATCATCCATGGTTTTGGGGTACAGTATAATCAATATGCTGATGATACCCAACTTTTCATCTCTACCCAAACTACCCCAATGATGCCCTCGACATGATGTCCCAATGCCTGGAGGCTGTGTGGATCTGGATGAGGAGGAACAGGCTCAGGCTCAATCCCTCCAAGACTGAATGGCTGTGGTTCCCATCATCCCGATTTGTCCACCTGGTTCCAACTTTGGTGATAGGGGGAGAAATTTTACCCCACTCAGAAAGAGCCCACAATCTGGGAGTCCTCCCTGATATGTGGCTTAGCTTAGAAGAACATCTGACAGCCGTGGCCAGAGGGTTTACCAGGTTTGCTGGTACATCAGTTGCACCCCTTTCTGGATCAGGATGCCCTGTGCACAGTCACTCATGCCCTCATCCTTTCTTGTCTGTACTGTAATGCTCTGTACATGGGGCTGCCCTTGAAGAGCACCCGGAGGCCTCAACTGGTCCAGAATTCGGCTGTATGGGTTATCATGGGGGTACCTAGGTGCTCGCATGTTACACCTCTTTTAGGTGGCCTGCACTGGTTGCCAGTTGTTTTCTGGGTGCGATTCAAGGTATTAATTTTGACCTTCAAAGCACTCCATGGCTTAGGTCCAAGTTACTTGCAAGACCACCTACTGCCACCAGAAGCCTCCCACCATCCAGTATGATCCCACAGAGTTGGCCTCCTCAGGGTGCCATCAGTCAGACAGTGTTGGCTGGTGACCCCCAGGGGGAGAGCCTTCTCTGTGAGAGTGCCTTCCCTTTGGAACGGGCTACCCCCGGAGCTTCCATAATTCCCGACCTCCCTTCCTTCTGGGTGCCCTAAAAAGCTGGCTTTTCCAGCAAGCCGGCCTGGCCTGAATAAAATAAACTATTAATTTAATTTTTTAATTGTTAATTTAATTTTAAATTTAATTGGTTATTGGATTTACCATTTAATCTTTTTAAACTTTTGTAATATGTGTTTTTATGTTGTGCGCTGCCCTGAGTCCTTTGGGAGAAGGGTGGCATATAAATCCAATAAATCCTAAATCCTAAATCCCATTACTCCACATTGTCAGGAATTATGGAAATTGTAGTCCAGTGAGTTCTGGAGGCAGACATAAAAGCCTTTCCCACATTAATATCTTTCAGAATTAACTGGATTATAATTTCCTTAGCCCCTGTATTAATATACCATTAAAATGGAATAAGGGAATATATAGGCCAACACATCTGGGAGACAGGAAATCCAGACCAGATCCAGATAAGAAATTGTCAAAGTACCTCTTTGGCACAGCATTCCTGCATGTCTTGTATCACTTGGTCCTTCACCAATTTACAGATGTTTTCAGAACTGTTCTTAAGAAATGGGTGAGGATGAGCCCACGAAGCAGCTTTGTACAACCCTGAGTTCCCCACACCTGCCTGGGTGGGAAGTGCGAATCTTGGCAAGTCATTCAGAGATACAGCAGGCCTCATGTGCTCAGCAGAACCAGCTTGACAGGCAAGTGGATGATTAGTGTCTGTCAGGTAAAGTGGCTTAAAAGAACTGTAGGAAGCACTGAGAGAGGACTGTGTGCTTTTCGCTGCTCCAGAAGTGGTTAGATTCTTCCCATTATCTTCCAGACACATCACTGTTCCCATCCCTAAGGTGGTGGAATACTGCTGTGAGGTATCTGTTTTGCATTCTTGAACTGCTGTCACAAATCGATATTCATACTCTGGCAATTGATCACTGCCAGCTCCAATAGAAGTCCCTAAATTGATAGCCTCCAGCTGTGTTGTGTGACATGGCCTCTCAGAAGGCATGGAGGTGCTCAACTCTCTAACATACTTAGCTGGGATGTAAAAAGGTCTGGAGTTTTTGCTCTTCCTAACATGCCACCAGTGGTCATTGGTTCGCCTTAAAAGCATGTATCTCTCATTGGGTTTGATTGTGATGAGTTGGCCATCTTTGGAGGTATATTCAAAGGCATATTCCACCAGCACATATGTCTCCTCCTCTCTGTCTGGTGACTCCATCTTTAATGTCCCAAATTGGGCTATTTATATGCCTCTGAAAGAAAAAAAAAGTTTGTCAAGCATGACTTTACATAGACCTGTGCATACTTAATTTGAGGAGGAAGGATAGAGTTGTTTTAGAACAGAATTCTGCTGTCCAAATAAACGATACACATGTACTTATTTTTGCATCATTATTCTTCGACAAAATAATATAATGTTCTTCTACCACTTCCACTAGTAATTTGTTGTATCTTTCAGTTGCAAGCTACTGAAAGTGTATAGTGTGATAGTTAATTTTCCACCTTAAATCATGCTATAGTATAGGATGACTACACATTTATAAAAGATCCGGTTAAGGGTAGCTTCTAAACCACATCCTGGTGAGGACTTCTCATGCCAACCCTAGTAATTGGTAAGTCTGAAAGAGCATTATAATTGAATTGGCATAATATAATTGCAATTACTATTATTCTGTAACCAGCTGTTAGTTATTGTTCTATGAAACATGCTACACCACATTATGCTCCAAAACTAATGCTCCACAACTAATTGTGTTCTCTTCTTCTGTGCAGACTCTCTCTCTCCCCCCTCCTCTCTTTCTCTCGCCGTCTCCGTCTCTGTCTGTCTCTCAATGTCATCTTAGAATGCTATCATTTTGTTTTCTGCTGGGGCTGCTTTATTCTCCCACCTGTTAATCAAGAAAACATTTTTGTCTGCAGATGCATAAGATGGTCACTGTGAAATACTGCAAAGAATGATGCAAATAGTTCCGATACATTTGTTTTTTTCAGGACAAGATTCAAACTGTTTCCAACATTGTTGTAATGTCTATGAGTAGACAATATGGGCTGAGATGGTTTTCTCAGGAAGCAGGGCCTGAGTGGGGTTATGGCGGGGATGGATTGTAAGGAAATACTACAGAAGAAATATCTGATTGCTGCACAGGCTGCTCTTTTCTCCTTTTGTTGTTGACTTCCTAAGGGATAAATGAGTAAGCGGGTAGTGATACTATTTTGTCCTCCTCACATAAAAATATTTCTGGTTTGCTCTGAAATTCTATTTTGTTTTTCCTTTTAAAATAGGTGAAAGTAATCCAATCTGTTTTCCCTTCCTAACATTTCAGACTTTTCCCTCCCTGCTTGGCTTATTTTTCTGCTTGTGCTTTGTTTTACCAAACTACATGATATTTAGAAAAACCTTTCTTTCACTTGCAATTCATTCATTATTTAAGCTGTTTTGGAGCAGCCTTTCAGATTTCTGGCTGGCTTGCAAAAGATAAACCAATGCAATTCTTACAATAAAATATAAACTTTAATGGTGAAAATGTCAATGAGCAAGAACTAGAATTCCTTCCATATAGTTTACCTTCCCGTTTGGAAAATAATGTGTTTAAGATTAATTTCTTTTGGAAACTCTTTTCACCAACAACTAGAGCAGAGGTTTCTAATATTAGTGGGACTGGGTCTTTCCCTATAGTTTTGCATACTAGATAACAACAAAGTTTTATTTGATCCAGAAATTTGTTTTAAACACTGACTGAATAGATCCTGCTAGAAGTTTACAAGCAAGATAACATCCTTAGTTTTTCTATTTCTTTTTAACATAGGGATTAGGATTGCATATTACTCTGTAGTTTTAACAATACAATTTACAATTACCATATAGATTTTGTCACATCCGTAGTACTAAATACGTCAAATTATAGCTATGTATCAAAGAAGCCAAAGATTTATATAGTAAAACACTAAATATTTTATTATATTTTACCTTTTGTTGACAATTATCATGAGCTATTAAACAAACATCTAATTAAATATCCTGATCATTCTGATCATTTTATTTAAACTTTTATTTTCAAACTGAAATTATTTTATTTCCTTAAGAATGCCCTAATTTTTTCAAGTCACATGTAAGATGTGTAGAAGTTTGATTGATTTGTTTAACTAATTAGCTAATCAATATCATTTAGGTATTTAAGGCACTTTATAGTCATGATTGAATAAAGATTCTTTTTCATTCAGGAGAAATAAAATTGAAAGAATATAGTACCCCCAAAATTATTCCCCCCCCCAGGTACTTATTTGAAATGTTGAAATAAATATTTTAAACAAAAAGGTAATAAAATTTTGCTTCGTTGCTATTGTATTTAAGTTATAAATCTCTGAACGTCTTTCAGCCTAATGTTTAACATTAGTCTCTTAGAAAAACTTACCACTTCCCCATAGAGGAAGGCTACTGATGTAAGACATCACTTTCCTTGTATTGCTTTGTTTCATGAAACAATGAACTAAATTTGGCTACTCTAATATGGAGACCGAAAACACATGTCTTCAAATGGGGAAATTTAAAAAAATAGACCATTGTTGCTAGGGTGAAAATATATTAGTAAACATACTCAGGCTTCAAAGTTACAAAAAATTTGTATACAAACAGAACTCAAACAGAACAAACAGAACTCTTTTAGAACTTTCCTTATCAATCTGGCTTTTAGACAAGTACATATAATGCATAGAACCAGGTATGCATTGTTGTACACAAGGAAATTATTCAATTGAGAACCTCTTGAGAGAAATTGAGAACCTCTTGAGAGAACCTCTTGAGAGCCAACTGGATGGCTCACAACTTTTGTACTGAAAAATTCAAGCTGCTATTTATACTGGAATCATTTATCTGGAAAAGAGTTGGTTTTCATCCTCCACATTAATATATTCCCATTTATGTGCATGGACCTATATTTCTTAGGAAACCGCAAGCAATTTATTACATGTCTGCACAACTCCCTTATTCAGTCAAGAGGAAAAAAATATGTGCACATGTACAAGAGCATTCCCCTGGAAGGTTGAGATATTAAATATATATTAGGCCAACTGTAGTGCAAATTCAGATTTAACAAAATAAAATCGGTTACTCAGAATAAAGCAACACACCATTCAGAGAGACTATGCCTGAGTATAACAAGATTTGGTACTCAGGAACATGACTTTGGGCAATCACTCCCTCTCAGACTAACCCACCTCACAGGATTGTTATGGTGGGGAAAAGAGAAAGAGAAAGGTATGTTGGACAGGATTTAACTAATAAATTAAACAAAAAATAAAAGCACACTTCTGATGCGATGAAAAGTATGATGATGCATTATGAAATCAAAGGCCAGCCTACACCACCAAAACAAATATATTATTTCATTCAGCAGTTCACAACATGCTCAGGGGCCATATGATTTCTCAGGCTCCTAGAAAATTTCAAGAGGATCACAGGGGAAAGCATGTAAGCATGTGGCAAAGGGACCACACAAATGCAAAGTGCATTATACTGCAAATACTGTATTTATTATAAATAAAAAGATATATTTATAATTTGTAAATGGTAATCTTTTTAAATTGGTAATGGGAACTGGACAGTGGCCCTAGGAGATCCTAGCAAAACAAAATTGGACGGAGGCCATGGACAAAAAAAAAGGTTAAATACACTGATTTAGTGGATCAGTGCAAAACTATGGGTATCCACTAAATAAGAGGGCTTGGACTTCCAAAATGTAACTTCTTTGCTGACTGAGGGAAAATATTATGGGAAGGTTTTTGTATTTATTATGGTTATGGTTGCAATTGTTGCCTCATGACACTGTTTGAAGAACTGTGCTCTAATCAGCAGATGCACCTACACTATATTTAGTGCTTCCAAGGAAAAGATTGTTATTGATTGCATTTTCCACCTGCAGTAGGCGCAGTCTTGTTGTTCCTAATAGTTTAGAGACAGTGAAAATGGAAGTTTGGAAAATATCCCAAGGCCTCAGGGCAACCCAGTAGCTCAGATGGTATTTGAATCACAGTTTCATTGCTCTTAACCCCATTGGGAGAATCCCTGACGATCTAGGGATTATACTGAAGTGGCTTGTAAATCAGACAGGACGTCCTTCACCTACAAAATATCAGCTGAATGCACCGAGGGCTCTTGTGATGGTGGCAATTAGCATAAAGCTGCCGGGAAGAAATTCCTAACATTTACAGTGCATTTCATGCACTGGGCAAAATTCCATTTCTCCACCCCACAAGAGAGGCCTGCCCAGACAAGCACTGAAACCTGGAATCAAACACTTAGTAGCCAATCAAAAGCTACCGCTCAAATTCCAGTTATTAGCGCAATGTTTTGGAAAAGGAAAGTTCCTCAATCAGTTTCCCATACTGTTAGATTCCTGCCTCAGCTTCCCCACCTTTGTCTTGCTTGATCTGGATCCCACCTCAGTCCCCGGTTTTACCTGCTGGTTCACATCTCGCCAGGTTCTTCTCTTGTCTCCGTCCACACAATCTGTCCTGCCTCTTCAGGTGTGGCCTGGTTCTTCCTTGTTGATTGTGTCAGGAGCTGCCTGGACTTGTGTGTTTGGTCCTCCCCCCACCTGCGAGTTAAACTCTGTGACAATCAGTGGGGAGGAATATCTCAAAGCAAATGTTTCTCTTGGCTTCTTCACAGTAAAAGATTGTCGAGTTAG
Organism: Tropidonophis doriae; assembly: GCA_026931265.2. NCBI lineage: Eukaryota > Metazoa > Chordata > Lepidosauria > Squamata > Natricidae > Tropidonophis > Tropidonophis doriae. Next base: position 11,104 of record JAPKID020003531.1, read on the forward strand.
GAAAGTTAAAAAAGTTTTGTGGGAAAATGTTCAGACAGGACGCTATGCCCCCAGTTCTTCATTGTTGCAAGTATCCTGAAGTGCAGGGCTCTCAGAAAGATCAAAAGTAATCCATCCTGTTCGGAATATCAATCTGGACTCCAAGGGAAGCTTTGATGTTAGTCCAGAATGATAAAGTCAGAAAAACCCTGCTGAGGGAAAAGAAACATTAACGATAAGCTCACCACGTCCTGTTGTGGGCTGCCTGTTTCATTCAGGCCACATCCAGCAGACACAGGTGTTTTCAGCCTCATTGATTTAGACCCCTTGCATTCAAGCCCAAAGTGAGCAATTGGCTTCTTCTACAAATATCTCAGCTTGTTCCCCTTCTCCCCTGTGCCTCTCACAGTCACAAAGAGATTGAATGCCTGAGAAAGCATGCAGTGTGACTTGGGTGTTCCCACCAGACTGCACTGGATGGAGGAAGGAAGTTTTCCTACTCAGAGGAAGTCTCCTTTAGGCAGTGGTGAGGCGGGGTGAGGCACTGTTTAGAGGACAGTGACTCACAGATGGAGATTGTCTGTCTGCATGCATATGATTTCCACCCGCCTCGATATTTCACCTTCTCTAACCAAGTCAAAGGATCCCAGCATGGAATGAACTACACAGCTTTTCTACATCCAAATGATTGTATCCACTAGCTTCATTTTCACCTTTGTATGCATATATTTTATTAATGGTTCCATGTGCTTATAATTTCACTGCTAGTATAGTTGGTGGGGCCTACTTTAATTTGTGGTTTTTCATCTTAGATGTTTTCTTAACCCAACATCCCACTTTAGGGTTACCTAAAGTGAAGTTTTTCCAGATGGTGGGCCTGGATTCATAAACAAAAATATGGTGATTTAACACAGACAAACAAGGAGGAGGTAAGCAGAATTGTAAAATCTTTTCAGAATTCAGAATTAGCTCATCATAATACGCTAAAATGATCCATTGGGGTGAAAAGATACTTTTACTTTAAATTCATCCTTGCAATAAAGATATTATAGGGGGAGTGTATGCCTTAACAGATTTCTCCTCTCTAAATTTGAAGACTCTTAATCTTGAGTTTTGTCTTGTTAGTCTATAGGTATGAGGCAGGAGACGGTCACGCAGGTAACTAGGCCCTATGCCGTGGAGCGATTTAAAGATGACAAGGAGCACCTTGAAATG
>JAPKID020003532.1:0-12297 GCA_026931265.2 Tropidonophis doriae
TTTAAAAAGAAATGGGTTTTAGCACGGGATATTAACTATTTAATAATTTTTTAAAGGTATTTATATTGTTGTTTTTGAACTGTTTTTATGATTGCCTGTGCGCAGCCCTGGGTCCTTTCCAGGAGAAGGGCGGGATAGAAATCCAATAAATAAATAAATAAATAAATGTTCTTCTTACACTGAGAACTGTCTGCCTCTCACCTGTCCCATTCATCTTTTCAAGACTTCCCTGCATTCCTTGGGCATTTATAAGATTTAATTTCATTGTACATTTTACCGGTGAGAGCTATTTTGATTTGTTTTACAAAAGCAGGAATAATATAACTGAATGATTGAACCAGAATAATTTAAAGGCTATGAAATAATCCTGCTAAACAAGTTTAGATAATTCATTATAGAGCATATATGTTCAAGAGTTTGAATGGAAAACTCTATTTCTAAAAGTTTATGGCAGAAGTTATGGAATCTACCACAAAAAATCACTAGACTACCTAAAATCCAAAGTAGGCTGTAATCCTGGGCAGAATGTAATTAGCAAAGGTAACAGTATTGTCTAACAATTGAATATTTAATAAAATGACCAAAATAACCAAATCAGTAAAGACTTGATATCATGTAGAAGTCAACAATATTCTCAATACAGTGTTCTTAAAGATGAAGGAAATGATAAAGAGTATAATACATTAGAAAAGAACAAAAACTGCCATACTGCCATAAACATTGAACTTTAAAGTATAGCATATTCCGTTCTGAAATTAATCCAGTGTCTTTGTTTTAACAACTTTATTATTTTAAAATTAAAATGACGATTTCATATTGAAAATTCAAATTTTAAGCATTACAGAATTTGAAGACTAGGGTTTCCATTCTTAGCATACATCTGCAATTGAAAGAAATTACTAGTAGACAGACAATTATGAATATGAAATGTTAATTCCTCCTACTTGTTTGCAACAATAAGCCAGGGCCTGAAACTATTTGCTCATAATTTATAGTTTTATCTATATAAACTTACTGTATATATGCTTTTAGATGAATACCTAAAATATCTAGCATAAATTACAGACACAACAAATGTTTTTTGCAACAACTGGGTCATATATTGACATGAGATCAAGACCTACAGGTTTGTCTGTACTTTTCCCAGAAAATTCTTTAAAGCCAGGTTTGCTCTATTGTCATGTTTGTCATTGTCATAACAACATTTAATGTACATACAATATAAGATACTAGAGGTGATTGCATTCTCTGTTTCACTGCAACTATTCTCCATCTAGAAAATGAGAATAAAAGACACATAATGTCCTCAGGTGAACAATATATTCTCTTTTACTCTTTGTACAGTAATATTCAAACAGTACATTCTAAAAGAATAATTTTGCTCTTTTGAAAAGTATACAATTTAAATCTAAGGCTTTGTTATAAGGAACATACAGGGCACAGCTTTTTGTGCCTTTACCAGCAAAAAGTTGAGTTTATAAATGTCAGGAGCTGTGCCATCATTATCATATCAGCCTAATCAAAGGTTGTCATGGTATTAATTAACAAAGGGATGAATATTGTTGTCGCATATTTGTTCTGAAACTGAGTGTTCACTTAGCTAGTTGTTTACAAATTCATGAAAATACTTCTAGTTTTTTGGGGGGTTAATTGATATGTGTCTCCAAGTTGAAAATGTCTTTTTAAAGTGAAATTTTTGTTTTATCTAATTACACTTAACTCCCCAAAATACCAGGAATAGCTAGCAGTTGAAAATTGAAAAGAGAGGCATTTAAGAATTGATTGTACTTAACCCAACTCTGTTTTTTTCAAAACCAGGATCAATCACAACAAGAAAACTCAAGAACTCATTGCCTTCAGATCCCAGAAAAAGGCAGGATTTAAATATAATAAACATATTTAAAATTACAGCTAAAGTTACCAGAAGTTTATATAACAGATTTTTATATTTAACTAAGTCAGAGAAGCTCTTGGTAAATTACACTATTGGTAAATGAATCTTAGGTGAATCTCTGGTTCTAGACTTCTCAGAGACTTCCATCTGACTCCTTTGGAAACAGAATGTTGAAATAGATGGATTTTTGGCTTAAGTAATGTATCCATAAGTACATAGCTATTGATATCTGGCAATTAATATTCACTCAATATGCTAGAGTAGATGTTCTTTCCTCTAAAACAGAAATATCAAGGAACTGTCAGTTGATTTTGAAGTTGCCAAATATCAGACTTGAAGCAATTGTCCAATCCCAGCCAATACAACATGATACCATGATCAGTAGTACAAGCAATTTTTATTCTATGCTGTAACCCTGAAATAACATGAAAGATTGCTAGGTTTTGAATGGTGGCACACAAAATTAGACAAATAATATTTAAGAGCAACTGAACTTGTTTGAATAGGGAATGGCTTTCCCTCAGCACTGCCCACTGGTCGTTTTTCTATGTCAGTGACTATACTGCATCTTCCTCAGACTTGCCAGAACTCTATAACTTTATATTTGAGGTTAATTGCAACTAATAAGATGCCTTTTGGCATATTTTTTAAATGGATCATTTCTGTTTATTTACATTTGGATGTTCTGGATACTTGAAAATTATCTCTTTTCTTTCTTCATTTTTTCTACTGGTTAATGACTGCAATAAAGTCATTTGATTTGAATATCACACCTACACTGAAAGGAAGAAAAAAAAGTCATAGTTTGATATTTTTCCAGACAAGCTTTTCACTTAGATAGCTAAGATAGTGGAGACACAATGAAGATCTGTTGTTATTTAATGGTCAAACTGCACGTGTTTCTAGAAACAAGGACGCTTTTTTTTTTTTGGCAACTTTTATCTAGATGATCTTCTGCAATTTTTACTTTCAGGAGCTCTAATCAAAAAATGGTATTAAAAATGTTTTAAGCTACTGGTGAAAAAGGCAGTTCCTTGGTAAAAATAGCACAGAAAAGATAAATTCTTCATCACTTGGTAAATAGCACTTGATTTTCCAATAACCAGGACAGATTCAATACAGACAAAGTTAATTATCAACTTTGTGTCTTAAAACACCCTGATATTTAACGTATAACTAGTTTGCTATTTTCAGTCCCAATTCTTTCTTTTCAATTATCTAAAGGAAATAAGACAACCATTCAATCCTGCTTATTTCATTGTGGGTGCCTTGCTTGCAAGGACAAATGTATTTTTGTCGCAAATCAGAAAGATACAGTCATAAAGCCTGGCTGAAAGGAAAGTGAGTGTTTACAAGATAGGTGTTCACTTTTATGCAGTTTTCCCCAGCTAGGCTTTCCAAAGCACATACAAAATTACACTGAAATGACCTATTTCTCTTCAGCATTTTGCCGCCATGGCAACTGCATTGGATTGCCGGTGAAAATCATCTGCTGCCTGTACAAGCCAGCCCACCTGCAAACAGTGCCAAACAGGACAAAGCAATCCCGATTCAAGACAAAAAACAATGGCTGGACAGGTGACAAGCCCTGATTCTACATACATAAAGGCATTTCCGGGTGATGTTTGACAGTAACATGAATTAGTGTTTTTGTGTGTGTGTGTAGTGTAACAGATACAATGCCTCAAGTGGTGCCTCATTGACAGTGAGAAAAGGGCAGTATGTAACTCAGATTTATTTATTTTTAATAACTGCATAGAAACAATGACCATATCAGATCCAAAACACACTAAATCAGGGACAGTACCAGCATGACTGATTTCCCACACTGTATAAGTGCCAGTTCATGCTTCCCAATCACACTCCCAAAACATGGGGTAGATATTGCAAACAATCCGAAAATAACTACAGGCCTAGCTGAGAAAGTGAAATCTGCATTTTTAGATACACTCCTGGGATTGATGATACTAAACCAGACACAATCCTGAATGCACACATGAACTTCGTAGCCATCCATCCATTTTCTATAACTGCCCATCTCAACCAAGGGCTCTAGGAGGCTTACAATTCTAAAACTATACAACAGTTAAAACGATTAGAAACAATAAAAATATTCAGAAAATGAAAGGCAATGGTATATAGTCTAGAATACTGGTGTTATAAGTCATTATTCTTGAACAAAAGAGTTGCCTCACACTAACTTTGCTATGACCATAAATTCTCCATACAGGTAGTCCTTGAGTTACAAATGTAATGGAGTCTGCCCATTCCATTCACTAATCAAATGCTTGTTAGGTGCGCATGAGGTATTTCAGGGTGGGGAAGGTCATGGGGACTCTAATGGTGGAACAGGCCACCTGCGGAAGACCACCCAAGGACTCCTTAAATACCTCATGCTACCCACAATTCCTTCCCTGCCCCCACCCAACCTGCTTTGCCAGGTCACTTACCATGCGATGATCTAGCAAACTATCTCCTTTCCAGCCTCAGTCACACACATGCCTCTGCAGCTCCATTTTGGTATGCACAAGCCTGGCCCGGCACTTTGGTGGCCAAAATGGAGCTCCATTTTCACCTGTGCAGACCTGGTCCGGCACTGTACAGGTGTAAACAAAGCATCAGAGGGTCGGGCACGCCCCTCCAAAGCTCAGTTTTGGCCGGCAAAGTGCAGGACGAATGTTGCAATGCCTCTGCAGTTGTTCATAAGGGCAAACAGCTGCTGTGGTACTGCAAGATTTGTAGTTCTCGTATTTGTTCATAAACACTAGGGGACACTGATTACGTAACTTTGAACATTTACTAAGGGAATGCTCGTAACCCGAGAATTACCTATATTCTTAGATTCTACAGTTCTACTGTGGATGAATCTGATGCTAAACAAAATTAATTTTGCTTGCTATTTGGGCTTGGCCATTTTGTGCTTGGACTAAGTTCCTAATGTGTAAATCAGTCTTTCAGGCTTTATCCTTAGTAAACCCTTAGATGATGTCAAAAGCTATGTCTATAATGCTTGAATATGATGCAGAAGAAATCAGTCTCTTGCTTATTGGCTTTTATAGTGTATATACTGTATCTTGAAGAGGGTTGGTCAAGGACAACATATATAGCCAGGGTTTTTCATTTTAAAAACCATTAATACCATATTGATTTCACTTTTTAAATCTCTTTTAAAGACAAAGAAAGGAAACAAATGTTATCTCTTCAAATTTACTATTATATTTTATAGCCTATATACTTACAAGAGGAATCACATTTGGCTAAACGAAAATTCTAACTTAAAGAGAGAAATAGTCCCTGCCTTGCTAGGCTGCTGGCCAAAATAATCAGAATAGTATCATTTTCCATGCCTACTAGATGATGTTCTGCATGCCAAAATGTCCTAAGAATACATATTGAAAAACAAGGCTAAAGAAAAGTCCTCTAAAAATTACTCTAACCAAATAGGGGAAATCTTTCAAAGGAAGAAGCAGAACTCAACAATTTGGGCTGGATGCCAGTCCCAACCTGCCTCTGATACAAACATCAGGGAGAGGAATTCCCAGTTCAGGCAAGGATCATAATACCCCGAGTAGCTGCTCTGAGAGTTGACATTTGACTCACAGTAGTAAAGCAAAACATAATCTCTCTCTCTCTCTCTCTCATACACACACACACCAAATTGAAAAAAAACACCTGTTTTTCCTGCATAATATTCTACAGAAGTCAGGTTATCATTCTCCAAACATTCACTGCAAGGGTTTTACGTGCATGGTTTAATTCTCCTGTCTTTATGCTTTCAGGCATGTCAATAAGTCCTATTCCATTTTAGATCTTTTCCTCTCCTAAGACAAGCATCATAATTTCTTTGAAGGGGTACAGTAGCAGAATGCAAAGCAAATCCTTGTGACAGAGGCACAAATTTCTCCTCTGCTTAGCAGAGAGAGATCAACCTAAGGTGGACTTGCTTTTCTACTTTTTATCTGGATCAGTGGTGGGATTCACTATGCTTCACTACTGGTTTGCAAATGGGAGTGTGCTTGCCTTCTGCGCATGCACATAAGGTTGCGCATTACGTTGGGGCGGGTGGGCAGAGCCTCCAGCCGCTGCCAGTTCGCCCAAACCAGTATGAACCGGCTGAATACCACCTCTGATCTGGATAGGCAAGCATTACTCATGAAGAAATAGGTCTGCAACCTGGGTGTTCTTCCAGACTCACAGTTCTTACCTGAAAGCTGTGGGTAGAGGGCCTTTTGTGCTGCACTAGTTGCAAATGTACCTGGTGCAAAAGAATCTAATTACTGTTTTTCGGACCTCCATTATCACTCAGTTGGACTAATGTGATGCACTTTACATGGAGCACCCCTTAGAAATTACGCAGGGATTACAACTAGTTCAGAACGCAGTGACTCACTGATTTTAGTTCTGGAAGTATGTAAGTCAGCTCTGTGGCTTCTGCATTTGATTATTTCTTTCTGTGTACAATTTAAGATGTCGGCATTAATATATATAAGCAAGCAGCTATGGCAATTACCCTGAAGAAACGATGTAGAGATGTGCAAAAAATATGGTTTCCCAGAAAATTGGAAAAATGTTAGGAAGAGACTCAGACTGGTTCCTCCCTGTGCAATAACATTTTAGTTTGAAAATGACCATTGTCTAGGCATAAAGAGAGATCACAGAATTTCTGGGCAGAGAGCCAAGGTTGCCAAGACAATTTCACTTAGGATCACTGGCTATGAGCCAAAAGCAAAAATCTGCCCACCAATTCAGACCGTATAAAAAACCAGACCTCTGAAGGGGCTAAGGTTACATCAGTTCCATCTGGAGAGATAGCAAGTATTTCATCTCCCATCTGCCTTTCCTGTATCCATCATACTCCCTTCTGTATCCGTGCTCTATTCTATCTCCAGATCTGGTTGTTCTGATTCCTCCTTACGATTGATTGCCTGATCAACCTGGTGTGCAGGACTCATCTGCTTGTCCAAATAAGTTGAATATTAAATAGATGTACAGAGCTCTATTTAATTTTGTTAACTGATCAATGTTGTTTCTGCCTAGAAAAGTTTTCTATTTCCTCCACATCCTAAAAGAGCCTGTGTTTGAATGTTTGCTTTCTTTGCCAACAGAATTGTGCATCATTTCTGTTCCAGCATCCACAAGCCACAGGCTGGGACAAACACCATCCAGGACGTTGGGAATTTTGATAGTGAGAATAAGTGTGGTACAAGGGTCCCTAAAAATAGTAAGAGAAATGTGATTGTTACTAAGCAGGATAGCATGTGTGAATGTCTAAATAAATGGCATTAAGAGGAGGTGTTGGGGGGGAGGGGAAACGACACACAGTCAGATTGCAAGATTCTGCTGCAATAGTTTTTCTCGCTAAAGTATAGTTCAGGGGCTGGCAATCTTAAATACTCAAAAAGCCACAAAGGTCCTAACCGGAAGCCCCCTGTTCAATTCTGGAGTTGCCCAGAAGTCTGGTTCCCCCACCATAGAGTCTCCTCCTAGTGTGGAATCCTTTTTCCTCTGCCGCCCAGAAGTCTGGTTCCACCAGCATAGAGTCTCCTCCTAATCTGGCATCCTTTTTCCTCTGCCCACTAAAAGTCTGGTTCCCACACCATAGACTCTCCTCCAAGCACGGTATCCTTTTTCCTCTACCTGTCCTAACCAAAAACCCTATCAATTGTGGTGCCAACCAGCGACAGGGAGCTGCAGCAGAGGGATGAAAGAGCCACATACGGCTCCAGAGCCGCAGGTTGCCAACCCCTAGTATAGTTCTAGATTTCTTGTGTAATCTGTTTCCTGATCCGGTCATACTCAAGGGGTTAATGTCAGTCTTGCTGAATGGTTGAAATAGGGTAAGAGTAAGTAGAAAGAAATTTAACACCGTTTTTTGGATTTCTGAGCACAGATTCCCAGAAATTCAAACACGAAGAATTCAATACATACATGGAAAGAATCGATCAGTTCCAAAGTAAATTACCATTTTCTCCAACCACAGAGCATAATTTAAAATAAATCAATATGTATTGCTCTACATGGACAAGTTGTGTAACTTTACATAATATCATCAGCAGAAACAAGAGCATTTTCCCAGACAGGCAGAAATATTTTTGTCATATATACCACGTCATAGCCAAACACTACATGACTAAACTGCAGCTGAAGAATGTTTTCAAGTTTCTTCCTTCTCGTTTTATTCAAAAATTATATTTCTTCAACAAAGCATGCTGGCTGCATGATGTAATTATTCTAAAAAGCCCCAGATGGTGCTTTAATGTGTGTTATTTTTACTCCCATACATAACATTTTCATTTCGATGCATAAAGGGAACTTGTTAAGATGAAATAGTCAAGTGAAATTTAAACTAATTATCTGCCACAATATTAAATCACCTGGAACTTTCCAACAGACTGCCAAAATGGAAAACACACAAGTGGTTTCCAACATATGTTGGAAGGTTAATATGTTACTGCCCGACTGAACATATAGTACTTCACAGATAAAAGTCAATCTCCCTCACATTAAGTTTCCCTTCTGAATTGAGTTTTAGGGACTAGCTCTTGATTTTTTGAAATAATTCAGGAGGTTATCCAGTGATGCTGACAATATAAAAGATGCACAGCATATTTATTCAGCTATGTTCTTAACAGGAGGCATTCCTGATACATGCTGTTTTGGTTTTTAAAGAGCTCATATCTACAAAAAACTGGCTTTTGAATCCTACTGCGTTCAGATTCATTTTTGTTATATATAATACAGATGTACAGACACAGACACAGACACACTTGTAATGATCATCAATCAGTGGTGGGTTCCGTATCCTGGTGCAACCGGTATGGTGCAATGCGGCCCAGTGTCTCCCACATGCACGCGTGCAGCACACACGCACAACCTCCACAATGCTTCCATGATGCTCCAACTACTTGGCAGAACGTCACACAGGCGCTGTACGCTCTGTGCGTGGAAGAGCTCAAATACAGGTAAGGAGCTCAGGCGTGTGGGTGGGCTCTCTGGAGCACCATACTGGAATGGTACCCAGTGCTCCCAGCAGACGGGTACCAGGGCGTACTGTCTACAACCCACCACTGTCCTCAATGAAAGGGTCATTTTATTTTTTAGAATAAAGTATATATATTTGTAGATACAGATTTCATTTTTTAAGTATGTTTGTTGGTTTTTTTTTTTTTACTTTCCATAAATACATCTCTATCTCTACCTTATGCAGATAGTTCTCAACTTATAGCAGTTTATTTAATCACTGTTCAAAGTTGCTACAGCATTGAAAAAACGATTTTTTACTGTTTTTCACACTTACAAGCATTGCAGCATCACCATGATCATAAGATCAAATTTTAGATGTTTGGCAACTGACTCATATTTATGATGGATTGCAGTGTTCCGGGATCATGTGATCACCTTTTGCGACTTTCTGACAAGCAAAGTCGAGGGAAACCAGATTCACCTAACAGTTGTTTTACTAACTTAAGAACTGCAGTATTTCATTTAAGAAGTGTGGCAAGAAAGATTCTGTTGCTAAGTCAGTCATTTGTTAAGTGAATTTATTTTACTTAACAAATGACTCACTTAGCAACAGAAATGTTGGGCTCTATTGTGGTTGTAAGTCAAGATGTATCTATGAGCCTCAGTGGCACAGTGGTTAGAGTGCTGTACTGCAGGCCACTTCTGCTGACTATTGGGTGCCTGCAATTTGGCAGTTCAAATCCCACCAGGCTGAGGGTTGATTTAGCCTTCCATATTCCCGAGGTAGGTAAAATGAGAACCCATATTGTTGGGGCAACATGCTGACTCTGTAAACTGCTTAGAGAGGGCTATAAATGCACTATAAAGCAGTATATAAATCTACGTGCTATTGCTATATAGATGTTATCTACATCTATATCCATACATATATAACAAAGTATTTACACTATGAAAACAACTGTTTTAACATCTTTTTCTCTCCCTCTCCCTCCTTCCCTCTCTGTCCTAAACAAAAGTTTTACACAATCAAAAAAATTAAATGAAATAAAATAAAATCCAGATGTATGCTTCTGTTTGCGTATGTATGTATATATACATACATACAAACACACATACATTGTTCTGAGCACGTTACGTATTAGCACAAAGTTTCACCCAATCTTGCAATGTCTTTCCAAATGTGGGTTCTCTGAAAGCTTTTTGAGAGTGAGTTTCCAGGCCATTTGTCAACTGATCAGCATCATATTTTGGGAACCAATTGTTACCATTAAACATAGCAGGTTTAAGGCTGGATAATGAGAAAAAGGGAGGAATCAAAATGAATGTACAGTACAGACTCTGTCCTCAAAGCAGACCTTGCTCTAACTGCACATATTTGGATGTAAACCAGCACTGGTAATGTGGGCACACACATACCTATCACCTCTCTGTAAGACTGTCAAACAAAGATGACAACACTTGCTGTTTATAAGGAAGAGTACAGCTTTGCAGTGATTGCAGATGACATGGGCCATCACAACATGCCAAAAAAGGACAGAAAATCACCATGTTTACTTCTGAGGTTTTACATTAGTATCTTAGAATACACAATTTCACAATACTAACACTGTCCTCAAAATTAGTCAAAGGCTTACTACTGCAAGTCTCACAGAGTGTAGTAATGGTTTTTTAAAACCAAATATATTATGGTGGTTATAATTATTTGTTTCCAACTCTGAATCATTGTAATAGGTACAAAATATATTTATATATACAACTTACAGCTTGCTGAATTCCATTTTTCACTTCTTTACTCAGCATGCCTTCAAATACAAAGGAATCACCAAATTTTTCTGCCTGAGGAAGGAAGGGAGGGAGGAAAAATCAAATCAGATAATTCACTAGCAATTATCTTCACAATAGCAATTTGTTGTTACTGTAAAAGGAAACAAAACACATTATTTCCCAACTCAATACCCTTCAAACAGTAAACTTGCTTTCACTTCCAACCTTAAAAACCAATGGTTATAATTTTACATCAGATTCCCTTGGAATAAGAATATTACATTATTCAAAGACATTGTTCTTCAATGAGCTAAAATATAAATTCCTAAAACAGAAACAGATAGTGTCTGTTAGAAGATCTAAAAACATTTCTACTAACTGGATCAAATTCTAAGAACAAAAACCTATAAAATATATGCATTTTACTTATCTATTAACAGATTTATTATTTAATCATTAAGGCTGGCATAACCTGGGAAGTGAGGCTGAATTGGGAAACAGTATGTTTCAATGAGCTTTTCACTAAAATGGAATTTGAAAACCTACTGATGTGTATATATTTCTATCCTGTCAAGTCCATATTTGCTTCTTGCTTTTTTTATCACTTGGATTTATTTTTAACTAATAATTGTATTTCAAATGGAGCAGCAGGAAAACAATATAACCAAAGCATAAAGACACATAATAAAACAAAAAAAAAATTGCATTATTAGTATGTGTATTTTTTGGAAGGTAGAGCAAAGGTCAATGAGTACTTCAAGCTTGAATATCAGAAGACTCTAAGTTCCATTTCTGACACACTTTGAGACAAAAGATCTAAAATAGCTATATTTTGGAACCATTTTTGACTTCTACCTTGATAAACTATGTACTGCACGAGATGTCACATAATTTGAAATCCAATAGTATGACAGCTTTATGTGTTTGAACTTACAGCAGTCATGCAATTTATGGCTTTCAAAATTTTGAACTCCAATGTCTACATTATTTCTTGCAATCATCTCTGTAGGCAATTCTGCTTATTATTAGGTTACCCAAACTAATAGTGTCCATCCCCATCCCTTCACTCTAGAAAAGTAGGTTGCTGAGATTATATCATTTATAGGGAGGAAGGCAGTGTACATAACTTAAAACATTTTTTTTTGTTCTGTTTGGAATTCTACTCAAAATGCCCACCAAGATAATATCAAAGGAGATTGAAGTAAAAAAAAGTATATTAATGGTGGAATAAAGTGTAGAACATCTACCACATTTTGAAATGATAAAGCAGTCAAATGTATGCAAAACAGTTTAATTGCTATTACTATTAATTACTTGTGATGTGTTTCTCTGTATCTATGTGTGTTATTGCATTATTGGTGATGATGAAAGGGAAGATAACTAGCAATAGCAATAGCTCTTGGACTTACCGTATTTTTCAGAGTATTAGATGCACCGGAGTATAAGACGCACCAAGGTTTTGAAGAGGTAAATTACAAAAAAATGTAGGTAGGTAGATAGAAGGATAGAGAGAGAGAAATAGAGAGAAATACGGTAGGTAGGTAGGTAGAGAGAGTAGGTAGGTAAATAGGTAGATAAAGGGATAGAGAGAGAGAGAAATAGAGAGAAATACAGTAGGGAGGGAGGGAGAGAGTCGGTAGGTAGGTAGCTAGATAAAGAAATAGAGAGAAATAGAG
>JAPKID020003534.1:0-12293 GCA_026931265.2 Tropidonophis doriae
CAGCCCAGGACCCCGGCACGGCGAACCACGACCACCTAGCCCTCGAAGGGGGGGCAGGGGGCCAGAGCAAGGGACCGCACGTAAGTAGCGACCCCGTGACACTGACCCCTGAGCGTTTCGCTGCCCCCCGCCGAACCTGCGCCCTCTCAGAACAGTTGGAATTAAGCCACCCTCTGTTAGGCCATCCCCCGCCCCCTCCTCCGATTGACTACCATCGCCGACCAACCCTGACTCCTGACCTGCGACTAACTGCCCACACCCTACCCCACCCCCCGCCCTAGAACCCCTTAAAACCCTATCTAAAAATCTACCTAAAAACCCCCTTAATCTGCGCTTCGCCCATCTCTCAGGATCTATTAGTCCTTCATCGAGATGGGCCCTAGATAGAGTAGGGGGCCAAGCTTGCGAGAGAGAAGACTCTCGCAGGCACAGGAGGTCATGTCTAGAATACAGGGCAGAATAGCAATAAAAAATACATGGGGTGAAAAAGGCCGAGGCAGAGAAATCAAGCAAGCATGGATGTTAAAATGCAATATAAAATATATAAATATATATAAATATATAAAATATATAAAATATATGAGTCCGAGTTCGAGTCAAATTTTTGCAGAGTCATAATAATGGTGGATGCAGAGTATGATCTTCCTGGGTCCACCCGGGTCAGGCAATACAGTTCAGAGTCCGGCTGATTGGCCCACATCACTTCCAGATACTTCCTAAACGCCTTCAACTTCTCCAGTCTTCCTTCCATCTCTTTCACCTTCTCTTTCACCTTCTCCTTCTCCTCCTCTTCCTCCATCTCAGACCTTCCAGCCTTCAGCCAACCACCACAAACATTCAACAAAACATTCACAAGCCCCCAAAACCGCTCGGCCTCACAGCTAGGCTCCGAGCCAGCCCAGCCCAGCCCGGTCAGATGGAACTAGGGGACCTCGTTCTCCGCACCGATGGTCCTGGACTCGCAAACAGGGGCCAGGGGGGAAGCTGCGGAGTCAACCACCCACGCAGCTAGATGGAACCACCCCCTGGCCCGGTCGAGGGGAAATGCCTCCGCCACGTCCTCCGCGTCCAGATGTCCTCACCGGCGCCACAACATAGCACAGCACAGCGCAGCCACCTCCAACCTCCAACCTCTCGAAGCCTCCGGCCTGCTTGCCGTCCTCGGCGCCGCCGCCGTCGACTCCGAGGCCAACGCAAGCCCCCGCCGGGCCGCGCCAGGCCGCGTCGGGACCGCCCGCGACCATGGGCTCGCTCCCCGAAGATTTTCCGGGCATACCGTCACTCCTTTCGCCCGCAAATCGGCCTGGAGTGACGGCTGCTAGTCTTGCCAGACAGGCCAGCCCTCCTCACTGTTTCCCGAGGGCTGGCCATCTCTCCCTGGATGACTTTTTGATTGCCTTTGCTAATGCCACCCAACCTGGAAGAAATTAATATGTGCCAATGTGCCAAGGACACTGCTTTTTTTGTCCCTTTGAGTCAGTTTTGACTTCTCATGACTTCTCATGACTGTCTAGACTTCATAACTGATTTCCCATGGGTTCTTCCCTAGGTCTGAAATTGAAAAGCTGGTCCAGCTAGTTTCATGCCAAAGACAGGACTAGACCTCATGATCTCCTGGTTTCTAATCAAATACTTTAAACTCTATACCAAATTGTCTTAAGGTTATTGTATCTAGTGTCATCAGCTTGGAAATAGTTTGCTTTCTGGGGTGTATTCATTTGGCTAAGTCAGATGAAAAAAGATTCACAGCAGCACATACAAGTTATGATCCCCTGAAAGCTGCTCAGCTTTTCTAAGCTTTCACCAAATCTCCATAACCTGGAAGACTTTGATATTTGTGGAAGGAGAACCATGGTGATCACATTTAAATACCATCCAGTCTGGTAAAATTTTAAAGGGAAAGTGAATTGAATATACCACTCTGAAAGAATTAACACAAAGAGGTTAGTATTGGAGAAACAATAGAGAACCACCAAAACTTTCACATGTTACAAGACTATTTTCATAGCAATATTTAAAGTTGTTTTTGAAGGAATAGGAATTTTCCTACCATTAGGAAGAAGTCACTTGAAGCTTACAGTAAGCCATGGGTAGGAGTGAAAGATGGAATGAAAGAATGGGATATCCATGTCTGTATATTAAATGCCTTTTATAAGTATTCTTCTTGTGCTTTATTTCAAGAAAAGAGTTGGATATTTTATCCAGGCATTTCTAAGCTAGGAAAATATCGATTTATTTGCTAAGGATAAAGCATGCCTATATTTAAAAGACGGGAATAGAAAAGACAGGAGTATTCCATTTCTACTGAATCACTGCAAGCACAGTTCAATCAGAATGATAACAATTCAGTTAACGTGAATAAGAATAATTTCCCAATGAGAAAGCAAAAAGAGCAAAAGATAGCAAAATGTCAGACCCAGATATTACAACCTTGTTGTTGTTGTTGTTGTTAGTTGTGAAGTCATGTCTGACCCATCGCTACCCCTTGGACAACGTTCCTCCAGCCTTCCTGTCTTTTACCATACTCTGGAGTCCATTTAAGCTCACACCTACTGCTTTGGTGACTCCATCCAGCCACCTCATTTTCTGTTGTCCCATTCTTCTTTTGCCCTCAATCATCCTCAGCATTTAGCTCTTCTCTGGTGAGTCCTTCCTTCTCATTAGGTGGCCAAAGTATTACAACCTAGAGCTTTACAATCGGAAGGGCTTGTCAAAGTTTCAGACTGCCTCATCTGATTTGTTTGCTTATTTATTATATCAACAGTACCATAAAATAATTTATTTATTATATGAATCGCACCGAACAATGATTTCTTTATTATATGAAAGTCGTTACAGCTCACATGATCCTCATTAATTGCTGAAAATATACTTTATTTTTACATGTATTCCCACCTTCTGTCAAAGAGAACCCTTTTTATCATGGATTTGTTATGCATCATGTTGGTGTTCAGTCTTATGTTACCACTTGCCACAGCCACCAAGTCTTAAATCTGGCTCTTCTGGCAAGAAACAAGCAAATTTTGGCTTCAGGAAATCAGAATTGGATTATATGAGCATATCACCTTAGGCAGGCGATATATCTTCAACTGGCATTGCTAGCAATCAGTTAAAGAAGCTAAATAAAAATATACATAAATATCTAAACAGGTATGATTAATTATAGATCCTATTCACCTTAAATATCAGATTTTAATCGGATTATAATTTTCAATATTTTATTCTATTTTTTTTTATTTTACTAAGAAATACATTCCTTTAAAAGGTAGCAAAAATCAAATGTTCTAGAATTGCTAAATAGCAACCTTAAATCATAAGATGTAGTGGTAGAACAAAGAAACAGAAAGGGGATTTCCTTTAAATAATACATAAACTTGACTATTTCTGAAACATGTCCAATAAAAGCTACTGAAATAATATAACTATGTTCTGGGACTATGCCTTCCAGGTGTTGTTTATTGATTGATTGGTTGATTTTATTTCAGTGCTGTAACACTTCCTTTAGACAGGTAAATCCTATAACTCTGGTAATTTGCCAAAAGCTATTAAAGGAAGTTACAAAATATACTAAATAGAGACAATAAATAGTATATGGAATAGTGAAACAAAAAACTCCTTTAGAAATAGGACTTAGAACATGAGTATCTTCCAACTATTCTGCAATTATCTACATTGAAGAGAGAGAAAAAGAACAATTCAAATTCATTTTTAAATCTAACTGTATAAATTTAGCTTTGTATAAACACTGAGTACATTTAAGTACAAAACTAATTACTCCATTTGCGTATAGGATATACCAGTGGTTGGCAGACCGTGGCTCGTGAGCCACTAGCAGCTCTTTGGCCCCTCGGGTACAGTTCTTCCTCTCTCCCTCCCCCCTGGAAGCAGTGGAGGACCCGGCATGTCGGCTGGGAGGGCTGCGGCTGCCTCCTCCTGTAGCGAACGAGTGAGCAGGGGGGGGAGCGCCCAGAGCTGTGGCTGCCTGGGTGCTGCTGGGGCCATGCGGGCGCTGTGTGCCTGCTTCCCTCCCAGCCCCGTGTGGTGGGCAGACCTGGAGCGGGTGCCTCGGTGGCCATTGGGGGGAGCTGGTGAAGACATTCCCCTGCTGTCCTGCCTGATGCGCCTATTGGGCGACCTCGGATGGTGGGAGCTATGTGTCACAGGGCTCGGGGTCAGCAGCAGCAACAGCTGCCTGCAGAGGCCGCCGAGGCACACTTTCCAGGGCTGGCCACTGTGTGGGGCTGGGAGGGAGGTGGGTGTGGCAGTGGCCAGATGGCCTTGGTGGCACTTGGGTGGCCATGGCCTCGGGTGCTCCGCCCACCCACTTCGGGGGGGAGGGAGAGACTGATATACAGAAAGAGACAGAGAGGGAGGGAGGAAGAGACAAACAGAGAGAGATACAGAGAGAGAGGGAGGGAGAGAGGGAATCACAGAGAGAGAGAGAGACAGACAGACAGACCCAGACACACACACACACACACACACACACACAGAATGACAGATGGGTGGAGGGAGGAGAGAGAGACAGATAAAGAGAGAGAAAGAGACAGACAGAGAGAGAGACAGAGACAAAAAGAAAAAGAGAAAGAAAAAGAAAGTGGGAGAGATAAAGAAAAAAGAAAGAAAGAAAGAGAGAGAGAGAGAGAGAAAGAAAGAAAAAAAGAAAGAAAGAACTTATGACCACAATTGAGCCCAAAATTTTGGTTGCTAAGCAGGACCATCATTAAGTGAGTTTCACCACATTTTCCAAGTTGGCCACGCCCACCCGATCACATGACCACTGAGCCACTCCCACAAAACAGGCCACACCTTTTGGCTCTCAAAAGAAATTTCAGTAGTGGTATTTGGCTCTATTGACTAATAAGTTTGCCCACCACTGCCCTGGAGGGCCAAGTGAGCCGACTCCCCCCCACGTGCGCATACGCCGCCTGTTCCCCCTCTCGCCCTCCTCCTCTAGGCCAGCTGGTCCACAGAATTTTCTTTAAAATGAAACCAGTCCCTGGTGCAAAATAGGTTGGGGACCCCTGATTTAACGTGTAGACTCACTTAACATTCGCCTTGCTTAGCAACAAAATTCTGGTCCCAGTTGTGGTTATAAATCAAGGACAGGGGCAAGCACTGTTTCCTATAGGATTAGACTACTGCTGAATGAAGGTCCTTTCATGATTATCTTATTTACTTATTTATTGTTATTTATTTGCAAAAAAGAAGCAGTTCCCACTCTCAGTGTGGTAAGGGGAGCAGCCACATAGTCAGAAGGACCATGAGGTTTTGGGAACTGAGCTGCCTGATGCCAGAATCACTGAGATTCATGTCTATGGATTGTTAGTATATTTCTCTATAATGCTTTAAAGATGTGTATCCAAGGCCCACTCTCTTTGCCCTTAGTATTATTCCATTAAAACTGATGTTAATGTGAGCCAATATGTTTCCCCTTATTTTAGACTCCCTCCCCCACCATTCCTGAAGGTTTGTAAAAGGAAACAATAGAGCATCTATGCAAGAGGCTCGCTGGACTGGAAACTCAAAAGTCCTGAGAACAACTAAATAAGGTTTCTAAAAGCACTTCGTATGCTGAACATGCTTTAGGTAGAATTTATTAAAACAGTAAATAAAAATAGACGAGTGGAAATTTGAAAAGCTGAATTTTCACTCAGTAATATTATTCCACATCATAAATAGGACCGTCGATTGGGCCCTCAGGTTGATAGAACCTTGTAGGCTGCAACTGTCTTCAATGCAAAACAGAACCAGAATTGCATGTCGGGGCAAGGAGACATGTTGGCTTGCCAAAAACCTGAGCAGAGGGGAGCAATTTGCATAATCAGGTACATACATTTACATAACATCCATTTCAAAAAAAAAAAAGTCAACTCAATGTTTTATTTTACCTTTATTAAATAAACAGATATAATGCAGTTAAATTTAATGCATACAATGGTCTTTGTTTGCAAACCCTGTTTAAACAACAGATGATCATGACCAAAGGAGTATATAGATTATGTCTTGAACCAACAAATGCACTAGTATAATTGGGGGAATAATGCATTTTTATATGTATATGTAAGTTTTTAATGCAATACACTATTTTTTTTAGCCAAAAGGTATTTGGAAATACTATACAACTGCATATATTTTGAGAAAAGCTTCCCAGTTTAATTTCTATTTCAGATACATGACATGACATAAAAGGTTAACATATATGGCATGTAACATGTCATTAACATATAAAAATGTATAAGCATATAAAATTAGGATCATCAATGTGCTGTGAACAATCTTCATAGAACCATCAAATCTTCCTTTTGACTCATGCCCAAAATGTGATATTCCTAGCTCTGTGTGTGTGTGTACTTTGATCCTCCTATTAAAAGTAACATGGTACTCGTAAGTTTTAACCTCCACACATATTATCCTTCTTCTTTAAGAGCCAGCATATTTGTTGATCAATATGACACATCAGGATACTTCCAATGGTGGGATCCTGCCAGTTTAACAACTGGTTCGGTGAACACTTGCTTCATCTGACATGCACTTCGCACGCTTGTGCAGTTTTAACAAAATTTATCTTCCACATTACGTATGGGGAGTAACACAGCTAAGGAGCTGCAATCTGCTCTGCCTTGCAAATCAGCTGAGAGGATATAAGTAAGTAAAGCACAGGGGTCAGATGGGTAAGCACACCTGATCGCTCCCCAGCTGATCATCGGAGCTACCACTTCACCTGAAATGGTCTGAACCAGCTGAATCCCACCATAATGTTATCCATTATGTTATGGATAATTCCATAACATTTCAAATATGCCAGCCAGCCCCCAAAATATCAAGGACTCTTCAGTCTTTCTCAAATGAGAAAGGTCATTTCTTTTTAGTCATTTTTCCTATTCTTATTCCATCATCTCAGCAAGAGTTTAGCTTAATTTCAAAGAAGCTGTTTTAAATGTGAAAACTTATAAACAGTTTTATCCATATTCTAATCCAGTTACATAATTAGGAAGAATAAAAGTTGGATCAAGGTAGAAACGTTACAGTATAGCATTGATGGTTGCGCTGATCCATTTGCAAACTATGTTAAATGTAGGCAGGGCAAAAGATAAATAATAACAACACTTTTTTTTTCAAATGTTTTGCTTTCTGAACAACTTTTATGCTAGACCCTTTCAGACTGAACATAAATATAATTTCAGAATGACTGCATCACAGAGGAATATTGAGAAATATGAAATTAACATTTAATGACTATAATATAGTTAATCACATAATGTTTCAAACACATTGCATGAGTTCAACAAGGTTTTGCTGCTGATTTTCATCAGTACTCTGTGTCTGAGGCAATGTATCTCACTGCAGTAATGTATGCAACAATAGTCAGCTAGCATTGATGGATTCCAGTTCACCTTTGGAACAACCTCCCCCCAGACATTAGGACGATCACGGACCTCCGCCTATTCCACCGTAGTTTAAAGGCACACCTCTTTACACAGGCTGGCCTGGCCTGACGATTGCCACCCCTTTTAGTATAGGTTAGGATTTAAATTTTAATATAGGGTTTACGTTTTTAGTTTTAAATTATGGGTTTTTAGCACAGGATTGTAGTTATTTAATATATTTTTATACTATCTGTTGTATTTTTGTATTGTTTTTATTCTGCCTGTGCACCGCCCCGAGTCCCTTGGGGGAGAGGGGGTGGTCTATAAGTATAAGTAAGTAAGTAAGTGAAGTGGTATATACTGTAAGTCTAAGTGCTATTGCTATGGCTATTGCTATTTCCCACCACCAACCAGCATCTTATCAGAATGAAATTTGCATTATTCTGCTTAATGTTAGGGCCAGCCCTGTTTTGCTACTTGCTGCTGCTGTGCTGAGGTTTCTTTATGACTTTTATTCTTTCCCCTCCTCATTTTTTTAACATGGATTGGATTTAAAAAATAAATAAAGCAAGAATCCACTATTACATCTGGAGCCCACTTATTATCAAAACTAACCCTTGCCTATCTTCTGTACATTTTTTACACAGCTCATGCAGTTATGAACAAAGTAAATATTATCCAAGAGCTGAACTTAGAAGCTTATAAAACAAAAGATGCCAGAGGTATTCTGTGTTCTGTTCAATTGCCCATAGGATTTAGACAGGAAAGAAAAATTTAAAACATGAAAATAATATATTGTTAAAGTTGATTAGCTGGCTGTAGTTTCCTAGATACAGTAGATTTTCTCCTTTAACACAGCAGGGGTGTGCATGACTTATGCAGGCAAAGCCTACTTTACAGAGGTTAAATTTGATCAAATTGATTAAACATAGGGGCTTAAAAAACCAACCCTCTGTCAAGACCATTTACTAGTTTTGGGATTGTTCTTAGATTGCAGCTGATTCTGGAGTTTTGCCTAGCTTGAAATTAGGTACAATCTTTACTTCTTTGAAAAATCTGAAATATGCTCACTGTACAGCACATTTTAGGGTTTTTAATAGAGATTTTGAACCAAAGAGAGAATATGTGAATAGCTAAAATAAAGCAGCTATCAAGTCACTGCATGTCAATTTCTATTAAAACTGAGGAAATGCAATGTTGATTTTAAAATAGTAAAAGTATTGACAGCTTACATGTTTTTAAGTGTTATGTATAGCACTTTTAGTGTACATGGTATTTTACAGTGGAAATAATGTTTTGTCCCAAAACATTGCACAATGTAAAATATAGATGGGGGAGGGAGGAAGAGAGAGCCAAAATTGGGGCAAACACAAAACAAAAAATGCTGATTTCAGTGATTTCAGTTGCTCATGCAAAAGTTTACTTACAGCAGAGCCCTAGATTTTAATAAAGGAATTATGAGAACTAATATACATTTGAAATTTTCCTAAATTACTTGTCTCACCTGATATTTTTTAAAAAAAATATTTTAATTAAAAAAATAAATGGAAAGTTAGCATGCTGAAAACTAAAGAAGCAGTCTCAAGTAGAAGCAGCATTTTTAACAATGCCTTTGAGCTTCACATAAACCTCAGAGGCATTCTTAGAAAATAAATGTGGATGCTTGCAGCCCCGGGTCTCACTGGAAAGTATGTTCATTTGTATGAGAAAAAAGAAATAAACTGACATGTAGGAAAATCCCTTGGAACAAGTGTGTATGTTAGAAAGCAAATATACCAGTTTATCTTCTGTTAAATAGATAGCACGAGTTTGTCTATGCCCACCAAATTAAACACTTTGAAAGATGGGCCATAATTCCAAAATGGCTTACATGCCATTTTAAATCATTTTCTGAATGTCTCATATCACAACATCTTGTAAAATTTAGTCTACTAAATTCTACACACCCCATCCAGGTCTCTGACCTTGGAATGATGAGCTGATATTTCAAGAAGGGACAATGTGTAGTTTTGGCTTGTCCCTTTCCAGCAGCTCCCTTCCCCCATAGTCGATGGCAGGCTGGTATCTAGAGAATATCTAGATTGGGGTGACATGATAGTCAGGTTCCAATATTTGAAGAGTTCCCATAACCCATTTCCCAAGCACCATAAAGTAAGTCAAGAAGTAATGGATGGAAACCAATCAAAGAGAGAAACCATCTAGAACTAAGGACAAATTTCCTGACAGTGAGAACAATTAACCAGTGGAACAGCTAGCCCTCACATGTTTTGGGCGCTTCCTCACTGGAGTTTGGAGAGCCATTTGTCCAGAATGGTATAGAATCTCCTGTTTGTGCAGGGAATGATACTAAATGACTTCCAAAGCCCCTTTCAACTCTGTTATTCTGTTATTTGTCCTAGATTGTATGCATAGAATTGTACCAGTTCAATGTGGGTAATACTATTCCTATATCAGAACATTCTAACACTGTATTAGATGTGGACTAGCAATGAGATAGAGGCAAAAGTATGAGGATATATTTTTATCAAGATGATAAATGAAACTTCTTCAAACTGAGAAAGAGGCTGTATAGATGAGTTTGTAATATAAAGTATTTTCTAATCTAATCTCTAACCTTTCATTAACAATAATGTGTGTGTGTGTGTGTGTGTGTGTGTGTGTGTCTGTGTGTGTGTAGGGATAACTATTAAAACATTAAACCAACTACCTAAGGGAGCACGGCTGCTATTAAATCTTGTTACAGATTTGTTTTTTCAGTTCAAATAATTTGTATATGAGGGAAAGTATTACGTATTTTCTTGCCCTGGAACTCGACCACTAGTCAATTTTAGGCTGTGCTGTTTTTCTCCCTTATCCTTGGACTCTGGATCCCTTTGCCCAGAAACATGTTGAGTGAAACTAAAACTAAAATAATTACATTTTGTGGGTGGACATATGATATATATTGGCTCCCAGTTGCTGTAAGGGCAACCCTTAAGTCATAAACCTTTCCCTCACATCTAGCATTCTTTTCTTCTGTTGTGTAACCATAGAATGAAAAATAAGTTTAGTAAAATATAAAGTGGGCAACTATGTTCCCAACTGCAAAACTGCATTCAAATCTTATTTGATAGGTGTTATGGATCTATATTTATTAGTGAAAATTAATATGAGTCATATGAACAGTGAAGTGCAGAAACCTAAATACTAATTACCATCAGGATACAGTCCCTCCTACTAAGCATAATGAATATTCCTTTTTCCCCAGTGGCAGTGAAATTTTCTCTTTCTATTTTTAAACAAGATAATTAATAAATGATTTTGAGAATAACATTTTATCCACTTTATTTTCAAATCCCCACATGTTGTGAAAGGTTTGAAATATGCTTTTCAGAATTGCTTTGTCACTATGACTCTACTGAACAATCAAATTTAGGAAATGTTCCTCATTCTCTGGCATTTGCTTTAGAGTTTTTTTCTTGCTACTCTGGCATTAAGACAAAGAAGTGATATTTAAACGTTGATTTGACAGGAATAAGTATCAACAAAAGCACATCTGAAATGTGAAATCTTCATTCACAATGCTATTTCATAACTCTATGACCAGAAATGGCACCCAAACTAGGCCATTAATAGACACATGGGAAATATCAATAGAATTGGGAGAACCATGGCCAAAGCACCAAAACAAGAATGGCACCCCTGAAAATAAGCCCAATAACACCAGCAAATAAGCCCTTAGAAGGGGAACTAAGGAATATTATGGATCAGCTAGAATAGAAATGATATGTTTGAGCAGAATAGAAAAGATATGTTGTTTCTGAGCCTTGGCAACTTTAATACTTGTGGGCTTCAACTCCCAGAATAGTAATAGCCCTTAGACTTACTTATCACCTCACAGTGCTTCACAACCCTCTCTAAGCAGTTTATAGAGTCAGCATATTGCCCCCAACAATCTGGGTCCTCATTTAACCAACCTTGGAAGAATGGAAAGCTTGAGCCCATCGGGATTGAACTGCTGGCAGTCAGCAAAGTCAGCCTGCAATACTGCATTTTAACCACTGCACAACCACGGCTCTTAATTCTGGGGTTTCAAGTAAATACATCTTAAATTTACCAAAGATGAGAAACACTGATCTGCATACAATATCTAAAATAGGAAAAGGCTTAACAGCCCTGGAGTGCCTCTGTAAGAGATGGTGATAATCCATAACATTTTGTTTCAGTTCTAATATGCTTTGAACATCTTCTTTGAGTTTTTCTCATGTCTGAAATTTAATCAAAGTGTCAGGGGTTGTATGTGTCTCATTATCATCAGGCACATGAAATATAACAAAAACCCTTTATGTTTACAACATGGTAACAAGAAAAAAAAAACCAGCAGTGATACTAGTAATAATGTTGTCTCTTTAAATCACCATGATTTTAAAGCCTTACAAATTTCCCTGTATAAAATTGAGACCTTGTTAAAACTAAAAATGTGCCTACGTGTTTGATTGCTTGCAAATTCATGGAGATTGCACTCTAGTATCGGTTGATCGTTGTGTTTACTTGTGATTGCAACAGTATGATATTTTAATCCATTCCTGGCAGGTCTTGATTTTTTTTAAAGCCGTGCTTGAAAGAGATGGTGTTTTATTAAAATATACATTCTGTGATAATATAGAAATATGCATGTAAACAACTTACACTTTTTATTTAAAGCAGTGTTAATTCATATGCAGTAAATGGTCTTCAAATACAAACTGATGATGGCAAATTTTATAGGAATTAGTAGGCCAAAGCCAGCCAACCAATATAATGTGATGTTTCAAAATAGTTAATAAAATCACACCTGACTTCGCTTCCTGCCGCTGGAGGCGTCGGACGAGTCTTTTGACTCGTCCGCCGCTTGTCTCCCCTGACGGCCCCTTCGGGGGTAGGGGGGGCTCTTTAAGGGCCCCC
>JAPKID020003535.1:0-12292 GCA_026931265.2 Tropidonophis doriae
CAAAGTTTTAATATATGGGTTGTAAATTTATTCTAAGCAAGCCCTTGATTTAAATTTAGTTATTATTTAGAAATACTGTACTTTATATTTATATTTATGTATACTTATTTTTAATCTCTGTTCGCCGCCCTGAGTCCCTTTATGGTGAGATGGGTGTGGGTTACAAAAAGGAATAATAAATAATAAATAAACCAAATAAATAATTTGAGTACTATCCACATTCTAAGCTAAAAACATCCAGTGTTTTCAACTTCCTTTGTGTTGCTCTAGGCCAGGGCTGTCAAACTCCCGGCACACAGCCCTCTGGGATGTGTCATGTGCTGGCCACACCCATGCCCAGTTTAGCAAAGGGGAAAAAGTTCAGATATGTCACACGACACCGCGGTGATGAGAGTTTGACACCCCTGCTCTACACCCCCCCTTTTTCCCACTTTGCTTTCTTTTTTCCTTGCAACTTTTCCAGATGTGTATTGGAACAGGCTAACATGGAATTCATTTAATTTAATGTATTTATTTAATCAAGACGTTTGAAAGCAAGCATTTACGGTTGGTCTAATACAGGAGTTAAGCAGCCAATAAATTTAAATACTGTAAATGAATGTAAATATGGCTGAAAAAAATCCAGACCCTTCTTTGTATATCTGGTGCCATCTGGATTTTTGCAGCCTAACCCCAATGTAAAGCAAGAGGCAATGGGAATTCATGCACATCATTGAATGGAGTCAATTCCAAACATCGCTGGAGCAGGCCTTGTTTAAAACGCTGGAATAAACCTATCGTGGACTGGACAGTAGAGGGTGCTGTTGGCCTGGATTAGGCATACCTCAGTGAAATTGAAGATGGCATTACATCAGTTCAGTGGCTAGTTTTGCAGGTCTTGGAATTTCTGGAGCAGACTCTTCCCTTAAAAGGAAAAAAAAATGTGAATATTGAGCAGGCTGGTTCTCCATCCACTTTCCTTTCCCCTCTGTGGTGAGAAGGCTGATTTCCATAAGGGCTAAATATGGAGGTAGGAAGCCACCTTGTGGCCTGAACAGAGCAATGTAGGTGTTTTTTTAAAAAACTGCAATAGTCCAATTCTGTTCCAGAACAAAGTGGATTTAGACAAATGTGAGAGGTTTAATAAGGATGTATCGACGGTAAGAACTGTTTCTCGACCATTTCATATGGATTGCTTTGGTAAACGACCAAATTTTGATTCTGTTAACAATCACATCTGTTCCCCTGTTTATTTTCCTTTTACAGCATTTCCTTCAAGCCCTCTGCTGAAATGTGCTGTTTGAATCTGAAGACAGTCAGGAGGCATAGTGTCTATGTATGTGTGCAGAATACAAATATTTTAGAGCAGTTCATTTGTTTTACAAGATAAGGGGCAACATTAACTGTTCCCCCAGGGAAAAACAGGAATTAAAGCAAACTTGTTTGAAATATCAAGTCACAGTATGTCACATTACCTTTAAATCTAAATTTCAAATAAAAACGATCCTTTAAAGTTTGGATGTTGTAAACCTTTTCTTAATTCTAACAACCTTTCCTAAGATCTTTTATTTGGAAGCGGGTATGAAACTTTCAAAGACTTCCCGTATGGTGTTTTATTAAGAGGAGCACAAGAAAGAGGGAACCATACATCAATTGGAGTGCTGACTTTGTCTGATAAAACAATGATGGGACTTGTGACACCTGGAAGGAAAACACTAAATGATTCTGGTATTTGCCAGGTGACTTCCTATATGTAAACATTCTGTGGTGATATAGACTAGTAAGTATTTATTTACTATTTGAAGGGTGTAACCTTCTTCTACTTTGCTTTGTAGATTTCCCTTTACTTTACTTTAACTAGTCTTATGTTTTCCTAGAAATTAAATACCTGTTCTAACCATTTCAGGACAGACCTTGTTCATGTCTTGGGCCTAAGCTTCTAAAGCAGTGTTTCTCAACCTTGTCAACTTGAAGATGTCTGGACTTCAACTCCCAGAATTCCCCAGCCAGCAAATGCTAGTCTATACTACCGAATGCGGGCTGGGGAATTCTGGGAGTTGATGTCCGGCCATCTTCAAGTTGACAAGGTTGAGAAACACTGTTCTAAAGAGTGTCAATATGCACCTTTCACTGCACCAATGTGACATCTTGGATGCCATTAATTGTCTACATAATAGAACTCCAACTAATTGTCTCAGTTCAGATTTCTTTCCCCCTGTCAGCTTCTACTTTGCTTGCTTGCTATTGGCTGCTATAGAAATGGGGAGGGAGGGGGCTTGAGGTATTTGGGATGGGGAATTCTGGTGCTGGAGGAGTTATCAGGAGGGAGTTTTGTTCTCATCAT
Organism: Tropidonophis doriae; assembly: GCA_026931265.2. Classification (NCBI taxonomy): domain Eukaryota; kingdom Metazoa; phylum Chordata; class Lepidosauria; order Squamata; family Natricidae; genus Tropidonophis; species Tropidonophis doriae. Next base: position 2,324 of record JAPKID020003535.1, read on the forward strand.
CTTCTGGGCATGCTGATGGCCTGTGTTTGGACTTGGTCAAGCTCAACCATCTCTGCACACCAACTGAATGAGGGTTTTTGATGATGCCTACAGGACACCTTAGGGAGTTGCAGATTGGTCATCAGGTTGGAGTAATTGGGGAGAAGGTGCTGGGCAAACATTTGATATTCACGCCTTTTTGGCTCAGATCTTGCTTTTCTTTTGCTGCTTTCTTTTCATAACCAGTAAAAGTATTTTTATCTCTACAAAAATGGAGTTGGGATTTTTCTTTCTTGGTTATTGAAGGAGACATGCCTGACATTAAGCAGGATCCCCAAAAATCAGGGGAAAGAAGAAGCTGGGAGGAACTGATTGGGTTTGCTGTTTGAAACCTATGCCCATTTTGAAGTATGGGTGAAATTTGAGGAAAATCCAAAATTCAAAGAAGTAAGCTCTATAGCAGGGCTGTCAAATTCTCGGCCCCTGGGCCAGATGCATCACACGCTGGCCACACCCAACCAGGTTTAGCAAAGGGGGAAAAAGTCCCTTTACATCATGTGACACCATCGTGGTGACCTGAGTTTGATACCTCTGCTCTACGGTGATGTTTTTTCCCATATGCAGACTTGGAGAGATGAAATATTTTGGTAACATTAGTTGAAGGTGTCTTTGACACCGCCTCGAGTCCCTTCGGAGAGATGGGAGCGGGGTATAAATCTAATAAATTTAAAATTTGAATTTGAATTACTGGATCGCTTTTGATCCAGTGATCTTTGTATAGTATAGCCTTTATTGTACAAAAAAGATACGAAATTGGTTTTAGCCCACTGGTGCAATTCATGCCAACAAATACAAACAACATAAATAGTATAAAGAATAATCCCAATGCAAGTAATTAGGGGGAAAGAAAAAAGAAAAAGAAAAACTAGTTATAAGTTTTCACGTGTACGTGAGGTGATTGTGGTTGTGTTTTAAGAGTTTGACAGCCCAAAGGATAGAAACTATTTTTAAACCCATTTGTTTGACTGGCTATGCTTTGTTGTCTTCTGCCTGTGTGAAGAGACACTGACCAGGGTGTGAATCATCTCTGAGTATCTTCCTTACTCTGCTAAAGCAGCGAGATCTGGTGACAGCCAATGGTTTTTTGTGCCAAATTGATCATTCTCTGTAGTGCCTTCCTGTCCCCTGCAGTTAAACCAGGATACCATACTGTAATGCAGTATATGAGGACACTCTCTATCGTGGACCAATAGAAAGAAATCATCAGCCGATGTTCCATCTGACTTTTTTGCAGGATTCTAAGGAAATAAAGTCTTTGTTGGGCCATGTCAATCAGCAGTTGTGTCACCTGCAAACTTTATTATGATGTTGGATGGATACGATATGCAGTCATATGTATACAGTGAGTAGAGGTAGGGGCTGAGCATACAGCCCTGAGGGGAGCCTGTGCTGAGCTTCAGTGTGGAAGATGTAAAGGACCCAACCTTTACTGTTTGTGGATGATCTGTTGGAAAATCTTTGATCCATTCGCAAGTGAGGGGAGGGAAATTCAGGTCAGTCACCTTTTCAATGAGAAAAGGTGGTAAAATGGTGTTAAAGGCTGAGCTATAATCTATAAAAAGCACCCTGACATAATTCCCAGATTTCTCAAGGTGGCTCACTGCAATATGTAGAGCAGTGGCGATGGTGTCCCCTGTCGACCTGTTGCTTCTATAAGCAAAATAATGTGGATCAAAATTTGGTGGAAGACAGGACCTGAGGTGTTGTTGGACCAGTCTCTCAAAGCACTTCATCACTGATGGACATCTGTGCAATGGGTCTATAGTCATTCAGGCTCTTTATGGCTGCTACCTTTGGAACTGGGATAATGGTGGCTGCTTTCAAGCATGATGGGACTCTAGCCTGTTGCAGGGAGATGTTAAAATCCTTGTCAGGACCCCTGTTAATTGGTCAGCACAAGTTTTTACCTCTTTCCCCAGCACCCAGTCTGGACCTGCAACTTAGTTGTGATTTACAGCCTTCAGCACTGCTCTCACTTGATGTTCATCCAGGGTGAGTAGCTGGAGGTTAGAGGGCCTTTGAGCTACAGCCACAGAGTCTGGTCATTTGACCTCAAAGTGGGCGAAGGAGCTATTTAGCTTAGCCACCAGCAAGGCATTAGCATTGGCTATTTTTTCATATTGCCCTTACAATTGGTTAGGTGTTGTAGCCCCTGCCACACCTGTCTTGAGTGTTATGTTCCAGATGCTTCTCTACCTTTTGTTTTTATTTCTGTTTAGCAGCCTTAATGCCTCTTCTCAATTTTGCCCTGACCTCACTGTATTTGTCTTTGTTTCCTGCATTGAAGGTGGAGTTTTGGGCTCTCAGAAGTGACTGTACCTCTGCTGACATCCAGGGTTTACGATTACTGTAAACTCTGATGCGCTTATTCACTGTTACATTGTCTGTGCATGTTTTAATGTATGAGAGTACAGAGTAGAAAATTGAAACTGAAACTATTGGTTGAATCATAACATCTCTCCCTAGCCCTAACATCTATCTATTAATTACACATACACATACTTTGTTAAACTACCATATCAGGAACAACATACAATGATACAGATATTAAAAGTGAACAGAAGTCTCAAATCCTGTCCTGATATATGAATGGGATACTGTTGCATAAACCTGGCACACATTAAGTTATATGGATGCATATTTAGAAATAATGCTTATTGTTGACATGCAACACACCTCACCCTAGTGGAAATGACTAACCTAACCTTTAGTTTTGTAATAGTGGTGAATATTTGTAGCTCGGGTGTAGGATGAGTTTTATTCTCTGAGTTTGTGGGTTGGTTTCCAAACATTTTATTACCAGGCTAGGTAACATGTTCAGCAGAGTTTAGGGAGTGTCAGCTGTGAGTCAACAGTGAGTCTTGGATGAGTTGTGACATTACATCAGGCCCAGGTCATTGGGAGGTGAACTGCTGGTAGCAGGGGTTGGGTGGGTTGATGGAGGGTCAGTGTTGTCCCATGCAACTCCTCCCACCAGCAGTTCACCTCCCAATGACCCTGATCTGATATGATCTTCTTCACAAGATTCATTGATGACACACAGCTGACCCATCACACGATGCTCCCTTGAGACACCCACATCTGAAGCTCTTATAAACAGAAGAACCTTAAACTCCGCTGAACATGTTACATGTCCTGGTAATGAAATGTTTGGAAACCAGCCCACAAGCTTGGAGAATGTACCCTCATCCTAATCTTTAGTGTTAAATTTGGAAAAAACACAACAACCCTATGACCATTCAACTCCTTGAATTTCTCGTGTCCTAATTGAGTGAATCTTTATACTAAACATATGATTGGAAAGCTCTTCATAGAGGAAGTTTGGACTATATAAGTTGAATATATTGCTATTCTAGTGATGAGCAACTTTAAATAGTAAGTATCTTGTTTTAAAAGTAGGGAAGGATTTCCCACTCCTTTTTTGGCAGCAGAACAATTAGGGGTGGTTCTGAATGGGACCCATGAATGTTATTGGTGAAATTTTGTTTGTTATTCAGCAGTGGTGGTTGGATTTTAGTTGGGCTTTCCCTTGGGTCGTCCTTTGCCTAGATCAGTGGTTCTCAATCTGTGGGTCGGGAGCCCTTTGGGAGGTCGAATGACCCTTTCACAGGGGTCCCCTAAGACCATCAGAAAACACATATTTTCAATGGTCTTAGGAACTGAGACACCAATTTTATGGTTGGGGGGTCACCACAACACAAGGAACTGTATTAAAAGATCACGGCATTTGAAGGGTTGAGAACCACTGGCCTAGACCAAGATTTATAAGGCCTCTTCTTCTGGCATTGACGTCTGATAAGATGATAGCCAAGCTGCAATGTATTTCTAATAGTTTCAGGATTCTGGGGAGAAGTGATCATCATTTGCAACTTGCCAGCTGGCTTCCAACAAGCAAAGGCAATAGGCAAAAACGGATTTGCTTAATGACAGTATGATTCATTTAATAAATGTAGTGATTTGCTTAACAATTGTGACAAAATTAGGCACAACTAACTTAACCACCATCTTGCTTAGCAATAGAAATTCTGGTCCCAATTGGACTACAACTGAAATACAGTTAACATTAAGGTTCAATGAAACATTGCTAACATGCTTCTCTTACAGCCAAATGAGAAATTACTGCTTTCAACATTTGGAGGAGTTTTGGTGGCCAATCTTAAAATTGCATGTATTCGTACCAGGAGTGAAATGCTACCGGTTCAGGCCGGTTCTCCTGAACCGGTAGTAAAAAATGCTAAAAAAAGTTTTTAAAAAGGTCCGACAATCAGCTGTGTGACAATCAGCTGTGCAGCGTGATTTATATTTGCTAGAAAGCAGGAAATCCTGCTTTCTAGTGAATCGCATGGCACAGCTGTTCACCCGCCTCGCTGTTCTACTTACCTTTGCAGACTCAGGAAAGGTTTCTCAGCACCTGCGGTGCGCCTGCATGCAAAGCGAACCAGTAGCAGACTTCAAAGCATTTAACCCGTGATTCATACCCTTTGAGCCACATCTGAATGTAGTTGCTGAAAATTAGGGACAGTTTTTAACCATTGGGAATCAGGAAATGCAGAACTGTAATATAAAATATTTATGAGGGTTAGAAAACAGAGCCCCCCCCCCCGAATTCACTCCAAAAGCTGTAATGCAGTGTTTCTTAACCTTGGCAACGTGAAGATGTTCGGCCTTCAACTCCCAGAATTCCCCAGCCAGCAAACGCTGGCGGGGGAATTCTGGGTGTTGTAGTCCAGACCTCTTCACGGTGCCAAGGTTGTGAAACACTGCTGTAATGGAACTTCTATAGAATGTGGAACCATTACAGAAAAGGCATCTCTATCTTGGCAAAGCAGAAAACATGAGAAATAAGCAAAAAACAACAACCCACTTGTCTAGGTTATACAAGGTTATATTTGTTGAAATAGATTGGGGCTTTGATAAGCTTTCAAAATTGGTTTTAACTCCCTAAGCTTAAAAATGCTTTCCAAGATACTCAAATTTCTGATCTTGTGTATCTCAAACGGCTGAGATAAAGGTTAGGGAGAAATACTGGCTTTCCCCAAGTGTGGCATGGCCCCAACCATTGTGCATCCTCATCCCACTATATCCTGTGTGCCTTGTCCATAAATGTCAGAAGTTCTCATCCTGCTTTACAGGGGTGACCCAGCGATCTCTTGCTGTATACTCCCATAAAGGCTATAGGTTCTGTGCCGAGTTTGCTCGCAGCATGCTTTTTACTGTGGGTGGGCTGTTGCTTCCTGTGTTCCCATCCTCTCTGTGACAGTGATAAGTAGATCTTATTTCCCCAACAAAGACACGCTAAGACTCCAGTTTATGCTCTCCTTTGAAAGGAGCTGACCTTGAAAAGGCCATGCTCAACACCCTGCTGCTGCTCAAGAAAAGGGAAGGAAGAAAGCAATTTCTTTTTGCATTTGCACATCCAGCTGAAGGATATTAAATATTTATTTTGGGCCTATGGAGAATGTCAACACATTTCCTTAGACGCAGAAGTCATTAGTCGTGTGGTATTGTATAGTGTAGTGAAGAAAGAAACAGGTTTCTCAATGAATTCAGGAAAAGCTGCTAGCAGAAACAACTGCAGTGTCAGCTAGAAAATTTCCGTGGAATGCAGTACAGCAACATTTGCCCCTGAACACACACACACAAAAACCTATTTCATTTGCTTTATTTACATGGCATTTGCTGATCTACTTACATTTTTAGAGAACCTTCCACTCCATAATTTGAATTTGTGTTTTAAGTAATGCAATTTCAATTTTGCAGTGTTTGCACACTGGGGTCTGCAAGTGACAGTTCTATTAACTGTCCTGAGTATTCCCAACAGGGTACTCAGAAGTGCTAATATCCCCACAGATATTTCTGTAGGTGCCAGCCAACCACTTGGACCTTTCAGAATGTTTTTTCTTTTTTTAAAAAATTAAGAAAACAGGAAACCTCCAGCCTCCAGCACAATCTTTATTTTCAGGAATACTTGTAGCATCTTCAACAAGAAAAAAAAAAGGATGGATGGTTGTTGACCATTACTTTATTAGAAAATATGCCTACTTGTCTAGATCAAATATAAAAGGCGAGATGGTGTGGCATACGGTGGAAGCATTAGAACAGTGCCCCTTCCAGTGGTGGGATTCAGCCAGTTTGCACCTATTCAGGAGAACTGGTTGTTAACTTTCTAAGCAGTTCAGAGAACCGGTTGTTGGAAGAAATCTTATTTTGTTTTTTTCCACTTTACAGTGCTAATCCTGTAAGGAAGGCAGGAAGGAAACATTCTGGTGTTATTTCTAGCCTAATCTTTATTGTCCTGTTTACAGAAACTGCCTCTCTGGTTAACCCTTATTACATTGTAATAGCTACAGTGAAGCATCCATCGACATGAGTGATGCTGAGTTGGCCACGCCCACCCAATCACATGATCACTGAGCCACACCTACCCAACTGGTCATTGGGACAGAGAACCGGTTATTAAATTATTTGAATCCCACCACTGCCCATGACCCAATTGCCGGGGGTGGTGGTGCTGTTATTAATCTGTAGCGCTTATCATGTAGCTCAGGAGAATGAATAGCAGAACTGAAGCAATCTTGTGGTTCTTCCCTATGCGCTCACTGATTCTTAGCACAGGATTGGTTTGAAACAGATCCACAAGTGGCCCCTGTATTGTAAACATTTCATTTTGCCATTCTGTGCTACTGTCTCATCTGGTGATCTATTATACTCAGTTGCAGAGCACAACGGCATCCTCAAGGCAAGGAAGGAAAAACGAGGATCTGTTAGTCATGATGTTAACATGTAGATGAGGGGACTTGCTCTACTTGCATCAGGTATGACATGTTTTGCATGGTGGTGGCATGACTCACATGTTATCGTGTTGATATTTTCAAGGCTTATTTGAATTGTCCAAACATATTCCTGCATAGTGTAATGCAGAATCATGAATCGAACCCAATTCAGTTCTAAGATTCCTTCTGTTGAAATAGACAGTAGCAGTTTAAAGTGGTCCATGCTCTGATTATGGACATAATTAAAAGAGTTTGTTACATTAATTGATCCCCCACCATTGCAAGTATACATCCATAAGCTTTCAGTATATTTAGGGACTGAAGGTTGTGTTTTTAAAATTCCTTCCCTGCTTCCACATATTGACTAATGACATTATGCCTCTAGGTGTCTGTCTAACATAGAAGGTGAGCCTTCCAGGATGTGTCTGCTGCTCAGAAATAAGAGTGATGGAGTTCATTTGGATTTACTCCCAGGTAGGTACATGATTGAAGCCTTTGTTTATGACTTAATTTATCAATGCTAAAGCGATTGTACAGCTAAAGCAAATCCACCGCCGCATAACTCACCAATGTCCTTGCAATATTATGTCTTTTCCACGACTTTGTTAATGTTAAGAAATCATACTCCGGCTTTTGCTGTTTCCATTTGTAAGATGTATTGATATGAAATGAACAGGCCAGAGCTACAGTACACATCTAATGTGCAATTCCAAATTGTTCTCCAAGTCTTCAGGGGGGATTTTAGTTCTCTGTTGTTTTGAGACAGGACAATGAAAGATCAAGCTCTATGTATTTGTTAATAGAAATGGCAGAACTTTTCGATTAAGCTGATACATGGTCTCTATGGCTCAGGGGAAATGAAAAGCAGAGAAAGAAAGAGAGCTAAATTGGATTAAACTGTTAATTTTGTTTGATCACTTGTTTAGCGTGTGTACATCTGGCACACAGATCTACGTGTTGTTCTCAGTTCCACCAGAAAAACAAAACAAGTTTTCAGACAGTAAATCACAACTAGACATTACATTCCAAGGAATAATTCCAGCCATATGAAATGCTGCAAGAACCTTACGATGCCTCCCATGCAGAAAGTTCCAGCTTCAATTCTTTATATATCCAGTGGGTTGTGGGGGTGGGGGCAGAGGGGGCAAGAGGAAGTATGTCAAAATGTAGATGCTGCCCAGGATATCTTCCTGAAATTTTGGAGAGTTTAATGACAATCAGAATATTTATTTTGATATTAATCCTTATTTGAAGGACAAATAACCCAACTTGGTATATAATAGCTATTCTGAGGGCCTCCATATTAATGCCCTCATTCAAGGATGGTGCAGAAGGTTATTTTTTTTAAAAATGAGATAGATCACTTCTTTATTCTGGCATAAACATAATTGCAACTCTACCATAGCAGAGGATGGAGGGTTGATGACCAACCTTCTTCATTCCTTTTGGACTGCATTATATATATCTGAGGAAGTTGAAATGTCAGTGATGGGGGGCCAGTTGCAGATGTTATCTAGCTTTTAGTTCTTCGATGAAAGCACCAGCCTGGCATACATAACAAAGACTTAGTTGTAAGAGGAGAGAAATTAATCTCTAAATTATTCTTGTGCACAAGAATATTGTGCTGTAGGAGGCCGGAGCTGCAGGGCAAGAAGGTGCTATGAACTGGAGTGAGACAGGGGGATGGAAGTGAAGATGCAGATACCCAAAGTTTTTTGTGAGCAATTTTCATCATTCTTCACAGATAAAGTCAGCCTGATTTGCCTTGATTTTGACTCCAATATTGACACAGGTCGTAGGGAGCTAACCTTGATAATTGCTTGTCAGTTCGTATTGATTCTTTTTAACTTGTAAATCTCAAGGATTTGAAGAGGGCTTTGAAGAACTGAGAGCCACTGCTTGTTTATCCCATATTTGCCACTGTGATTAAATTAGCTAATGATCAAGATGAATGGAAGTGCCTAGTACTTCGTGGTGCCCAGGATGAATTCCTGTCTATCTTAAGGATGCCTTTATGAAGCTTTCTTAAAAAGTCTTTCTTGACTTGGAGACCCTTCCAATTCTAAGACAGTCTCTAATATCCCATTCTTGGGAAAGGCAGCTGAGAAACTGGCAGTATTTCAGGAGTATCTGAATGAGGCAGATATTTTGGACACATTTCCACTGGAATCATATATGAAATGTTGTGCTGAGATTCCTTTGATCACCTTAAGGGAAGGCCTATGCTGGACACCACATGGAAGAGTGTAACACTGCTAGTTCTCTTAGGTACTGTTGGGTACCAATGATGATGATGATAATATCCTTTTGGACCAGTTAATGTAAATAAGCTTGGGGACACTATTTTGCAGTTGGGTCAAATCTTCTCTATCAGGTTGTACATTACTCAAAAAACAGTGCTGGTTTACTCCTGTTTGATTCCCATGCGATTGTTAGAATAGGTAGTCCTTGACTTACAACAGTTCATGTAGTGACCATTCAAAGTTACAACAGCACTGAAAAAGTGACTTATGATAATTTTTCACTCTTATGACCGTTGTAGAATCATGTGGTCACATGCTCAAAATTCAGATGCTTGGCAACTGGTAAATATTTATGATGTTTGCAGTGTTCCTTTTATGACTTTCTGACAAGCAAAGTCAATGGGGAAGCCAGATTCACTTAGTCACTTAACAGCTGTGGCAAGAACATTCTCAAAACAGGGTAAACTCACTTAACAAATGTTCAATTTAGCTACATACATTTTGGGGCTCAATAGTGGTCATAACCTGAGGATTACCTGCCTGAGGTTATTCAGGGTTCTGGCTTGTCTTTTTAACCTCTACATGAAATCATTGAGGGAGGCCGCCCAAGAGCTATGGAGTTAGGTGCTGTCAGTACACTGACTACCCAAAGCTCTTTCACTTCTTATCTCCTAATTCCATGGAAGCAGTCAATGTCTTTCAACATTGTCTAATCTTAGTAATAATCTGTCTCATCTGAATAGATGAGACAGAACAAGTTGGAATTAAATCCAGACAAAATGAAGATGCTGTTCATAATAGGGAAAAATGGATTCTGGGATTGAAGGAAAGTATTGCAATTGCATTCTTTGACAAAGTGACAAAATTAGTAGACCAGAGGAATGCTGTCGATGTAATTTACTTGGACTTCAGTA
>JAPKID020003536.1:0-12290 GCA_026931265.2 Tropidonophis doriae
CGAATGTCAGCCAAAGCATTCTTTCTACAGTTCCAATGCGCCGTTGGCAAAAGGGATCTCTCCCCCCGCATCCGTTCCCCTGGCTCCTTGGGCAAAGCGGGATCGCCTTCCCCCCCGACCCCCACCCGGCGCTATGCCTGGGTGGGGATCCCTGCATGCCACCCATTCAGTGGGGGGCCCTTAAACAGGCCCCGTAGCCCCCGAAGGGGCCGTCAGGGAAAAACAAGCAGTGGATGAGTCAAGGACTCGTCCAATGCCCCCGGCGTCCGGAAGCGGTCCGCGAGTCAACAATATGAGGCAACTGTACACCACTAAGGTAGGGCTGATTTATTTAGGATGGAACTATGGAGAGGAAATTTTTTGGCACTCTTAGCGTTGGAAGACTGCACAGATCTATTTTCAATAGTCTTTCATTTATTAAACAAATATGTAAACAATAAAGTAATTTTGATCTATTTTTTCTGATCATGATTTTCCAATTGTTTTCTTTTTGTCACTTCTTTGAACATAGAAGAGTATGCTTCAAATACCTTAATCGCTCTAGTTGTCTTATCCTTAAATGTTTAGACCACTCATTCACTTGGCAAAATTAATTGATGAGAGGATTTTTGTTATTGTTATTCCTCCATGTCCTAACTCTGTGCTGGCGAACCTATGGCACGTGTGGTGGCATAAGTGGCACACGGAGCCCTCTCTGTGGGCAAACGCAGCTGCACTGTGCTTGCACATGTGCCTCTCACTGGCCAGCTCTTTTGGGGTCTGCCATGCATGTGGGAGTTGTCCTTGCATGCACGGAGAGTTGCACGCATATGCGGGGGTTGGTTAGGGTCTGCTGTGCATGTAGGAGTTGCATACATATGCGCAGGGAGTTGTGTGCACATGTGTGTGGGAGCAGCACTCCCCCCATATTCCATTTTTGGCACAAGGAGGCTTTAAGGAGGGCCTCCAGAGCCTGTAAAAGGCCATTTTCACCGTTCCAGAGGCTCAAGGAAAGCCCCGGGAGTCTGAGGAAGGGAAAAAATGGAACTTTCAGAAGTTCGGAAACAGGCATGTTTCTGGCCTCTGGAGGGCCTCCAGAGCCTGGGAAGGATAGAAACTCACCTTCCGCATGCAGGGGATCATGCACACATATGGAGCCCATGCTCAGGTGGCGACTCATTGCATTGTGGGTATGGACATACGTGTGCACGCAATAGCATGCCCGCTATGCTACACAAGGACAAAAAGGTTTGCTATCACTGTCCTAACATACCACTCCCTTCATTTGAATCTGACTCATAAATCTTATTCCAGAATCAGAACACTTGTGTTTTTATTGATTCACGTTGTCATCTTGCTGCCAGGAAGATACTTCTTTCTATTGGTTTAAAAAAAATCCTCTTTAATTTGAAAAATAGCTGACTGAATCCACAGCATGGTTCAGTGTTTAACTATATTTCTTCCAATTGCAAGACAAAAAAGATTGTAGAAAAATGCAGAAGAAATGTTTGGCATGATGTTATTTATAAGAAAAACTACACCTAAACCTACTAAAACAGCAATGAAAAGAAGAAAGCAATAATTAGAAACAAACTTTAGTTACAAAGCTGAGCATAAGATTCTTTGGGACCCACAAAAGAAGTGTGACAGTGTTATGAAGTCAGATAAACAGATTTCATAAATTAACATCTAATTGCTATTTTACTTTAGTAAGCTGCATCATATGCATTGCAACCAATATCACTTCTGAAAATACTTGCTAAAGTTCTGGGTTAGACTCAAAGTAGTTTTTATTTCTATATACAGCAATAGTTGATGACAGTGGGAATGTTGTTTAGGCCCACAGTTCTTTTTTTTTTTTACACATTATATTCTTTTTATCCAGTACGAATTAGAAGATTTGCTTTTTACTGCCAGATACTATTATTATTTTCTTCACTGTTTTTTTTAAAGCAGAAACAAAGAAGTGATGTTCAGAATGGTGTGAATTACCATGTCATTTGAGAAGGAAGATGCTCTGTTACTCATATACAGTTTAATGCATTCCATCTCATATGTAGATTCTTGGCTGTGGAACTGAAAGAGAGGTTTGGCACAAGAAATATAGAATATGCCAGTGTTTGGCCATAGTCTAAATTTCTTTTTAAAATTCGGTTTCCAATATTTGTGATCACCTATATTTATATCACAAAACTATTTGAATGATTTATTTTCAGTTGGAATATTTAACATTTCATAATTGGTTTGTCTCTGTGCCTACTTACTTTTTCTTCATTTGTGTTTCATTCTTACTTCTTCTCATTGATATTGGTTTATTCCTATTTATGCTACCATATTTATCACTACTGTAATTTTTAATTCTGAAAAATATTTTATTTGCATTTCTAGATTCTTCCCCCATTATGCAAATGTTTTAGGAGATAATGAAGTGATTAAATTATTTTAAGATAAAACAATAACATTTAATATAGAAAATAGCAGGCATAAAATAAAATATTATTTTATGGTTTTTCAGTTTTATATAATGGTAGAAAAAAGTATAGAAAAATATAAAATAAAGAAATATTACTAATAATATTAACTATAAAAAAGTTTTATGTTCATCTTTGATTGGGTTTTATCCAAAGCATACAGGAAAAAATGCAAAGTGAAGCTGTTTTCTGGGGCAACATATCTGAATAAATTTAAGATGTATATGCAGCACATTTTTTTAATGACAGAAGAGCAGAATTGCTTCTAGGAGTTTCTGCATCAGATGCCAAAATAAGTATCACTTGGATAAAGTGTTCAAGACATCATTTGCTGCTATGAATGGGGAGAAAATGTTTAATTTAAATGTTAATTTAAACATGAAAAATATTTTTTCAAACCAAAATTCAGTTGTATTTCAAATTTTAGGTGAAGATGATGGCAACAGTATACATATTAGAGAAAGTGATAAAAAGCTTTATGTTACTGGATATTGCATGCAGAGTGTACATTAGGTATATTAAAAATAAAGCTTTAAGGAACATATATACAAAGAATCGAACAACTTTTAAAGCAAATTTGAATTGTTGTAGAAATGAAATAAACTAAAATTAAGATTTGGACCGAGTTGTGAAAATAGGATGGAGAAGAAACAGTATATATATTTGCTACCTTACTTATAAAAATAATAAATGTAAGATTTTTAAAAATCTAAAATCAAATTTAAAAAATGTGACTTATCTATAATGTATTGAAGCATGAAACTATTTTGGAAAAGCTTTCTCATAGCAACATTTTTAAAATTTGTATATTAATTTATATATTCAGTGCTATAAAATAATAGAAAACGTATTTCCTTTGTCTTAGTTTTTAAAAATTGTTTATTTTTCTCATATATGGGATAAAGGACTGTTCCCTTCTAACTCAACAAGAAATATTTTATTCCTAATATTATTTTATGTTTTAATATTCTTGACTTACATGGGAAATGCAAGCTTATACTGATAACACACTTATATTTTAGAGTGTGTGACCTTTGCCAGATTGTTCCTTTTTCAATTGGTTTCTCATAAAACTGTCCAAATAAAGTGCACAATCCTTAAACAGTGATACAACTTGATTAACCCAGGTAGTTCCCAAGCTGTCAGGTGGCAATTGTATTGATGGTAAACAATAAAGTGTCAAACAAAGCATTAAAATTTGGAGCTTTCTGTTTTCCATGGAAGGCTGAACTTGGTGACCTGTTAAAATTTATCTCTTGTTTCTTTCTTATCTTAAAGAAACTATTTGGCATTAGGTCAAAATGGAATAATCATTTATGGTAAAGAAAGATTGCCTTGAAATATTTATATTGGGGGCATATTATTCAAAGTGATATTTGGTACTTCAGTACTCCTGTATCATTAATGACATTATTAATGCACTTAATATATTAACCAATGAATAGAAATAAATTACTGAATATTTAGCCATTGATATCCATTTTTAGAGGTATCCATTATTATTTTTAGAGGTAACTTGTAAAATTATTTTTTTCCAAAGAATTTTTGTTTTAATTGAAGTATAACTCAAGACAAGTTGAATCACAAGGAGGAAAATCACCAGGGAATATTTATTAGATTCAATTAAAATGTCACAAAATATGGTATTAGCTTCCATTTTTTAAGATCCCTTTTTCTGCTGGATGATGCAAGAAATAGAAAACCTAGCAATGATACATCTTCCCTCCATTCCTAAACTGGAATTTTAGATAATTTATCAGAAATAACTAGATGACTTGCTGATGTGTTATAAAATATTATTAAAAGCAGGTGACGTAATTGAGGTTCAAAAGCAAAAATAAATACTTTTCCATGTTTAACAATATAAAATCAAGTTGTTATTTAATTCTGTTTCAAGTACCAGTGTTTGGTATATAAGAGAAATAAAGTACAATATGGGAAAAGTAATAGCTAATATTTTAGATGATGCAGTAATTAACAAAGAAATAAATAATGTAATATATGATGTGCTTTATTTACTTATCATGTGAATCATTACAACTTATCATGATTGGCCAAATAGAATTTGCTATAATAAACATTTTAAAATAGCAGAATTATTTTTAGGGAGGAAAATAAAAGAAATGCAAATTTGCATTGGCAGTTCTTTGGAGGTGGGGGAATGCAACTTTTTGTTTGCTTGTTCACCAGCTGCATTTCAAGCTGTGACAAGCTGTTGACACTTCTAATCTTCTAACTCTATGTAGTGGACATTGAAAGCTTAAGAGATGAAGGAGAGGCAGGATTTTTCATTAAGGTACTGATCCATCCTTTTTGTCTTGTAAGCAGGAACTGATAAGATAAGTAATGCCAACAATAGCCATTTCAAACATGTTTTTGTTTAAATAAAATTATACTGAAAACAATATATCTACAAGTCTTTATTCTTAAGAATTGTTACAGTGTTAAAGTTCCAAAATTATTTTTATAGATCTTTAGGTAAGAACACAGCAAATAAATGGTTTGTTATGCTATTTATTCTGTGGCAGTTTCCTGCTGAACTTTTAAAGATGCCAAGAATTGTTACCTCAAATGTTTTACCAAACAACCACTTCTTATCAGTAGCAATAATCTCACAGCAACTCCTTGGCCATGGACTTCAAAAAACAAAGGTACAATAATTCTTAGTCTACCAGACATCGTTCTGGGAAGACAGACATATTTAAGAGTCTGAATTCTGTTCTGGTTTGTCACCTAAAGCCATTAGAAGCAATCTGTGACCTAATTAGTGAGTTCATCTTTTTCACACTCTTTTCCTGATACATAACCTTTGAAAGTTTTTATCATCATTGGGAATTGTCAATTATTCCACTCATATATTGCCTTAACTTTTAGCAATTAGATAAATTAATTTTTAATCTGTTGAACTTTTATATTGTAGAAATAGTCCCTCTTTAAAAGCATTTTTTTTCAATATGTACATCGTTGGCCACACACATCTTCTGCTCCAAATAAAAACCTTATTTTATAAAGATGATAATTTTACTTTATAGTAAGCAGGGTAATGGTAAACTCTGTATTTCCAAGGTGCTAGGAACTGGAACACCACTTTGGATATTTTTCAGGGCTTTAGATAAGTCTTCTTATTTTGTGTGATTTAACTGTAATTAATTATGAAAAATTAAATGCTAATGAGCATGAAAGAAAATGATTCAAAGAAATCTATTTCTAAGTATACAGTTTAGAACATCTTTTGCCAGTCTGAACTCCTACTCTATGTGTTAACTTCAGATCCCAAAATTCTCAGCTAATTTAGGGAGGAATACATTTCTCCTACTCAGTTCTAGGATCCAAATTAAAGCATAATAGACATGTTTGTGTAGATCTTTTAAACACATCTAACAAAGGACAGCCCACTCTTTCTATGGCTACTAAATTCACATTAAGTGCTGAAATCCAAGATATTTTATATTTTTATCGGTTTTCAAATTTTAATATTCTGCACATGGTAAGTCTTTAGTGGAAATCAAATTAAAATACAGTGATCAGAGATTAGAAATGTATAGGGGAAAATCTATTCTCAATCTGTAACATTTACAGAATTCATTCTATTTTCATAACATTGTGTATTTATAAAACACAACTAAATCTGCAGCAGCAGGTCCATTAGAGTGGTTGTTAGTCCATTGATTTACAACTACATGCTCTTGGTTTCAGTATAAAATCCAGTTCAGCTGCAGATTGATGGCTCTACACTTTCCCATTCCAGTAATTTACAGATTTTAAAAGAGATTATTATTATAGTATAATATCTATAGTCCAATTCAAACTGGGTGAGGACGAATAGCCTTCAGGTAGCCTGATGAAGGGAGGGAGAAAGAGAGAGAATGGGGCTGAGGAAAATCAAGAAGATATTTTGTTGTTTCTCTGGATTGAAAAAGACAGGATAATTTTCTGCTCATTTGGCAACAAATTATGTACTTTTGTGCATTTCTGACAATATATTGAACCAAAAATCAGGAAATGAAATACTATAAATAAGGACCTTCAAGCAGAGCTTTGGAATAAATTAATATGTAATTTAAGCATAAAAATGCAAGAATGTCAGCCTGTGTTCCTAAATATAATAAGATATACAGTGGCTTTTTAAAAAATCATTATTACTCAGGCCCTGTTTTAAATAAAAAGCCTACATAATGTTTTAAAGATTTTTTTTCTTTTACTCATTGTCTGAAGAGAAATGCAACTCATGTATACGTTTGGTCTGTCTTTCACTTGTCAGTCTTGCAACCAAGGGAGGTACCATATCAAAACTACAGATTCATTGAATCATTCTATCCCTTTCAGAGATATCTATGGAAACTGTGTAACAAAATTGTCAAGATGCTGGCTGTGCAATTTAAGTCTCAACTGTTTGTATATATATTGCCCATGTCAATAGAGACTGAGATAAGTATGTGTTCAAGCCACAGAAGATTCCTTTAGGAATTGAAATGTAAGCCATGTTAATTATATATGGTATTTTAATTCATTAATCCTCAAGCAAACATTATAAACAATTCAAATGATTTAAAAAGAAAACAGAATCTAACTGGGGCCATTGGCTATTAGAGAAATATTTTTTTTCTTTCAAATTCATTCACAAATATTCACTCTTATAATTACTATTAACATTTATCTATTCATCATTAATCTTTATCGTTATTTTTTTATTACCAATATATAGAATACAGTTTGGATTACTTTCTTGCCACCCCAGGCCTCCATCTTATTTTGCAATAACCTTGCTCCTTCTATCTTCTCAATCTCCCTTCTCTGCCTTCATCTTTCCTCCTCTCCTTCCTCCTTTCTTCTTTCCCTGTCTCCCCACCCCTCACTTCTTCTCCTTCTTACCCTCTCTCCTACTCTTGGGAATTAGAGAAATTTTTGAGAACCCTGAAATATACACAAATTAGAAATCTATATTAAAAAACAACAACAACCTAAAGGAGCACAAGTAAAGAAAACAACCCCACCCCACAAAGCCACCCAGATAGGGTAGGTTCTGTAGACATAAAATGTTAGGTATTGTTTGAAAAAGAAAGAAAAGGGGGGGGGAGATCAAATCTGACCAAGGAAATGGAATATTCTGTTTGAACTCCCTAAACATATAGGTGTTGGAGGGCTAATCAGCTTTTTCTATTTCTTTCAATTTCACGATATGTTCTGTTTCTGAACTTAGTGCATGGACAGAAGACAGCTGCAGAAACTGTAGGCTCAAATCAAACAATGTATTATCAGTAGCAATTTCTGCCATCGCAGAAAAATAGTTAATCACTAAGATGTGGTTAATTATTTCATTTAGGGATAGTAGATTAAACTGATTTCAGTCATTGTTCCTGAAGATAAGTTGTTTTTCAGTAATGAATCATATCTTGTATGCTACCCTGGTCACAGTCTTGGAAAACAAGGCTGAACCTTGTGATGATCATTAATGGATGAAAATAATCTTCCCCAAAGCAGGTCTTCCAGATAAATTGGATTACACATCCACTCATTCGCAACACTTCCATCTTTAGAAATAAAAGAGTGAGAGGGAAAAAGAACTGAGAAGAAGGAGGAGTCAACTGAACTTTAAGAATAACCTGAGCTTAAATAAAAGCCTTGGCATATATTAAAAATAACTATTTTATGGAAAGAGTTTATTTTGTTTTCTAAGGCTCTGGGGACTAAAATACTTTTCCAAAACCAAAATAGCAATATGTAAATTAAGAGTACAAAAGCCCAGTTTTATGATTTAGGCTGCAGTATAATTCATTTCTATCTTTCTTGCCATTGTTTTTTTTAAAAACACACAACATCAAAGGAAAATGGCATGTGTTCTAAATCAGAGCTCCAGTGCTGAAGTATGACAGCACAAAAAATTAAAACTAAATAAATGTGCTGTTTTAGCTCTCATATTTTCCTCAGAATTGCTGCTTATGAAACCAGTTGCTTTAAAGACATGGAGTTTGGTTGGTTATTGGTTTAGTTCCCCTTCTAAATTCCTTTATTTGTTTGATCTTACTTTATAAACTCTGATGCTGGTGCCATGCTAAAAACATATTCCGTCTCCTCTCAAGAAATACAATAATAAAATCTGTTTGATCTTACTTTACAAACTCAGATGTTAGTACTGATATGGTAAAAGACGTTTCCTCTCCTCCTAAAAAGTTTAATAACAAAATCAGTAGTCACTGAATGTTTGAACACCTGATCCAGTTCTTTAAAAGTTTCTCAAAGATAGATGGAATAAAATAAATATTTGTGTTCAAAAAAATACCATAATATGTGTTAGTAGAAAAGTATGAAATTTCCCTCTCCAATCTGCAGTGCAATAATGTTTTCAGTTACATAGGGCAATGGCATCTATTGGGGAAGCACAAATCACTAAGGTGGCAGATGGAGTATCATCTGGGACCATTTATCTCTAATTATTTTTACCAACCCAGTATGCTTGGGCAGACTAGATATGCACCAAATCTCTTTAATTATATGCTGCCATCTTGTGGGATCAAGGAAGCTTTCCTTCTGTCTCGTGGTCTGCTCCCTCTGGAATATCCCCCCCCCCCCCAGCAAATAAATGGCACCTCCTATCGTGGAGTTCTGATAAGTCCCTAAGACCTGATTCTGTTCCCAGGCCTACAGTTAATATGGCTGCTATCTACTGGTGGAGTCCCTATCATATTTTTTTCAATTGTTTGTTGTTCTAGTTGCTTTCGTCAAGGTTCCCTGTTTACATGTTCAACTATTTTAATTATTTTATTGCTTTGGGAATTTTGTAAGCCATCCAGAGTCTTTGTAGAGGGCAGTCATATGAAATCTTTTTAATTTAATTTCATGAATATGAACTGGGAAGGACATGCACTAAAGAAATGCTTGCAAAATTACTGTATATTCGGATTAGGGGTTTTTTCTTCTCCTTTTACACACTATTTAGAACAAAGGTAGGCACAAAATTTCCCTTTGCTTCCTCTCCAATTCCTAATTTCCTAAAAGAAATGGGGACTGCTATTGGCTTCAGATCCATCCCTTGAACTAAAGCTTGACTTTATATTTCTGTGAAAGGTATTTCATATCCTTGATAAAGGCTAATTATGGCAAGAGTTATATTCTAGAAGTCGTAATAGCAATATAGATTAAACTGATTTTCTTATATAGATGATATTTACTAAATGATAGGATGAATTGAATAATTATATTTTTTATGTTATAGGATTAAATATTGGCTTTAAGCATGAAATCCAGATTGCGGCAAATTAAGATAAGAAATAACTGCCTTTTTTAATACATCAACTGAACAGTAGAAGCCATGAAATTGGTCATCCAGTCACTTGTCTTTATAACTCTACCTTAAAGCAAATATTTACTGAATGTCATTTACAATTGCAATTTGTGCAATATCTATAACTTGATTCCCCTTAATTATTAACCCAGCTTGTAAGATTGTGGGAAACGATTCTGCTTTTGATTCAATACAAGATGATTTTGGGGAATAATTACAGGACTAAAAACTCCCTTGGTTGTGATATTTTCATTGTGTAATTTAAAGATATGTCAGGCTTTTTCAATAGTCCAACACTGTCAACTGTTTAATATTTAAGACTTTACACAGGTTACATCATTTTCTGATTCTCAACCTTTAATTTGGTGAAGTAAGCTTCAATCCAGGAGAAGATTTGTATCAGAATAAGAGAGTTGTAAGGAACCTTGGAACTCTTCGGTCCATCCCCCTAGCTTTGTAATGCTTTTGATTTTCTCTTCTTTGGTGTATGTGGTTTTACAGCATTGTTTTTTACACCTTCATTTTAATTTATTTCTGTAAGCCATGTTATGATGTTCAATGAATTAGCATTGCAATTATCATCATCATCATCATCACCACCACCATCACCATCATCATCATGATATCAGGGACTTTGAGGGTTGCAGCTTATTTTATAAAAACAAATATTGGGTAGATCACACTGTATTTCCCATTATATGCAGTACAGTTGAACTGCTTGGATTTTGGCTGAAATCTAGCTTTTTAAAAAGCTTCTTTCAAAGTTCCCAATATAATTCAACAACATAAAGTGTTTCAAATCTTTATTATGAAGTTCTATCCAAAGTTTCCCTTTAAGTTATTTCTGATGAGGAAACTCAATATTTCAGGATTCATAAAATTAAACAACAATCTCAACCATTAGACAGTCACATAAGGTTGCCAGGGTTAGAAAGATGTAACATTTCATATTCTATAAAGAAAAAAATCCATACACTGTTTCCATTTTTCTTGAACCTAATCTCTCCTAAACATTTAGGAATTGCACGCTGCTCTGGAAATCTGGCACAAGCAATGGCTGTTCTATTCTCACCGTATAAAATAGCAGCTTCATATGCACCACAATAGCAGAAAAAATATAGAGATCATTTTCCAACTTAGTGATATACGTGAGTATCATCCCACATAAGCTATCTGTCAAATGGGGGAAAAGAGGGATGTCCCTGTTATTTAAAAAAGTGGTAGGATAGTAGCAGGGGAGATTTTTTTTTTCTTATTTCTACTTTTCTTTGGTCTTCCTCAGAGGCATATTTTTTTCAAATGGATCCAAGTGCAACAATTGACATAAAGAGTACAGATAATTCTAGTCTAATATTCATTCATTCAGCAACTATTCAAAGTTATGACAGAACTAAACAAAAAGGATTTATGACAAGTTTTAATAGTTGCATCCATTATATTGTTGCTGCAGTCCCATGATTGCCATTTGTAATCTTTACTGCTAGCTTCCACAAATAAAATCAATGGGGAAACTGTGAGAAGATCACAAATACTAATTGTGTTACCACAGAATATCACTAGCCATAGCTGTTAGACTTATATACCACTTCTCCCTTATTGAGCCATGATGGTACCATAGCTTGAGTACAGTACTGCAGGCTACTTCTGCTGACTGCCAGCTGACTGCAATTTGGCAGTTCAAATCTCATCAGGCTCAAGGTTGACTCAGTCTTCCATTGCTGACTATGTAAACTGCTTAGAGAGAGCTGTAAAGCACTGCAAAGCTGTATATAAGTGCTATTGCTACAGCCCTCTAAGCGGTTTACAGGTCACCCTATTACACCCAACAATCTGGGTCTTCCTGTTGCTGACCTTGGAAGGATAGAAGGCTAAGAATGCTATAACAGCAAATGATTCACTTTATCAGTGGCATTTGGGACTGCTATTATTGCCATCATAGGTTGGTGCAGTCATGCAACATTGCATCTTACAACTGGGCCATTTAGCAATGGACTTCCTTGTCCCAATTACTTAGGTACCTAAGGATTGCCTGTGAAGAGATAGCTAAGGTCTGTTTTGTTACTGTAAATGAATTAAAGTCTCCAAGACCAGACCAATCAGATTTATAATTTCTCTAGCAGTTCCAGTTGCAGTTGTTAACCATGCAATTCCTAAATGGTTGTTAAATGTAATGTGTGGTTGCCATTTGCCAACTCCTGACAGCTTTCCCATGGAGTATATTTATTGGAAGACAATTATTTTTTTTGAAAAAAAAGTTTTATTGGTTTTTCAAAAATTTTTACAAAAAGGAAAAGGGTAAGGTGAGATAAAGATATTTTGAGGACAACATAGTCGGAGGTGTCAACTCCCTCCGAGGCTTCATACATAAAAAGGGTAGTACCATAAGTTTTCCTTTTACCTACAAAGTGGAAGGATATACATTATTAATTTCATTTTCATGCAATCAATCATTTTTGTATAAACATCCAAATAAAAGTCACACATATATAAAAAAAAAGTTAATTATGATATCTAATTCTTTTGGCAATTGTATCTTCCTCTACTTGGCCGCCAGTGGG
>JAPKID020003537.1:0-12290 GCA_026931265.2 Tropidonophis doriae
GTGAACCGCCCCGAGTCCCCTCGGGGAGAGGGGGCGGTCTATAAATCTATTTAAATAAATAAAATAAATAAATAAATAAACAAACAGATACTGTACAAATCCTACAGCTACACAGCAGAATCACTCTGCCCTGTTTGTTAATCAAACAAACTATAGTTGCAACAATGCAGTCTAAAGACATCTGGATAGCACTGGGACACAGGTGATTCCACTGGGAGATACGTTTAGTTAATAACAGCAAACTATAACAATATTAAGCCTAATGTTTATCTATACTAATTATCCAGTACATAATGGATAATTAAATATCCAGTTTCCCAGAATGATTTTTATGGTGAGATAATTTCCTGGAAGAGTAAATGAATAATAATTTACAAACATAAGGAATGCATGTAGGAAAAAAACCCATGCATACTTAATATTAAATGTATTACTAATCATACAATAGACACATGAAAATTGGTAACAGAACTCAAATGTCAACAGACAAATCAAAATATAAACAATGTATGTGATTGTTATCAAATACATTTCCAGTAGATTCATGAATGTAGACTCTTTGATAGATAGTGAAATATTAATTGCAGCATATTAGCTTTCTCCTACACCAGGATCTCCTACCAACTTTGCCTCTCCTAGGGGCAAGAGAGAAGAAAATGAGAAAAACTGGGCTGGATACCCAAAATTTAATATAATCTCTATATGAATTCCTAAAGAAGACAGTCTGAATTTCCTATCATTGTAACGGAACAAATGGGAGTGCACTTTCATCTTTGCATCATCTCTTCTGGTATGTTAAAATTTACAAGTTTCTCCTCTCCCTCATCTAGCCAGTAGGTCAGTAACAGAATAAAACCATATTCTCTTACTGCAATAGACCTCTTGGGAGAAAGGTGGTATGGCATGCCATAGACATTTCTTATTTCTGTGAAATAAAAACAAAATGAGAAACAGATCATTATTTTCTTCATAGAGATGCTTGGTTTTCTATTCCAAGACCGAAAGAATACAAATGCAAACAATGAAGGAGAAAACAATATCAGAGTGATATGAAATAAAAAATAAAATACTGGTATAGAATCAGGTTGGTCTAGTGGTTAAGGCACTGGGCTAGAAAACTAGGAGACTGTGAATTCAAATCCCACCTTAGCCATGAAAGTCAGCTGGGTGACTTAGGTTAAGTTACGCTCTCTCAGCCCAATTCCACTCACAGGGTTGTTGTTGTGAGGAAAATAGGAGGAGGAAGGTGTGAAATAAGTTTACCACCTTGAGTTATTTGAAAAAAATATAAAGGCATGGTATAAATTAAATTAAATAATTGAAGTTATATATCCTTCCACACAATTTCCAAAAAGATATTCAACAGGATCCAACCAACTATTAGCTTTGTTCTTAATTTAAAAAGTTATTTTCCAAAATATAATCATATTCTCATGGAAGGAAGCATTTCTTCATTAAAAAAAAATCAGCCAATCTATTTAATTCATTATCATCATCATTAAATTTATTAACCTCGCCCTCTCCCCGAAGGGACTCGGGGCGGTGCACAGGCAATATAAAAACAATTCATTACAAGATGTAGTTTATTCTTGCCAACATTGAAAGGCACTTCACTAAACTTATGGCACATGCCTTTCAATTTGCTTGATAGTTTTTGGGCTTCCCATAGGCATCTCATTGGCCACTTCTAGTAACTTAATACTAAACTCCACCTTGATTTTCCTTTTGGAGATCACATTATCAAGAAAAAAAGCAATTATAACCTCTGGTTGAAGTTTAGAGGAAAAAAACTAACCCACAATAATTTGTTAAGTAACTATCCTAAATGTACTAAAACTCAGTCCCTTCAAGGAGAACAGAATAGGTCACATTCTGAGCTATTTCTGACATAAAATCCTCAGGAAAAGCAAACCTTTGGAAACATTGAGGTGTTCTATTTTACAAGTTAAGTAAGAAGGAGAGCAACTTCTGTGCCACAAATTCTCTTGGAACGGACTGCAGCTCTGTTGATAGTGGTAATAGCAATGGCAGCAACAACTTCTTCCCAACTTTTTCTCTTTCCACCTGAAGCGGGAGAAAAGGACTCACTTGAGTGGCAGAAACTTTCTGCCTCAATTCAGCCTCAGGAATCTGGCTCAACTAATATATCACATTTAAAACTCAATGTACTGGTTATAAATGTAAGATTGTCTTACTCTCACAAACTAAAAACATATGTTTACTGGTTAAAGACATATGCCACCTGAATGAAGTATTAATGGCTCAATAGGGAGGACAAAATGCAGTGAATAGGCAGCTATGAAGTAAAAAAAAAGATAGAATTCCTGTTTTTTTCATGGTCCTTCTCTTAATTTGTCCTATCCATGTGGCCCTACTTTTTCTTACTTGCCAGATTCCTTAAGAAAATACACACAATTAGTTATCCAAAGTACCTATCCAGCGTCTGAGATTTTGAATTTTGTTTCCTTTTTGGAGAAGAATTCGAACTACACTTTCGTTTGCGTGCTGACTTCACACCATGTTCTTGCACGAGAGAGGTTTTTGGGCTACATCCCCATTTCTGAGAAGACTGTTCTTGTCTGTAAGGAGATTTTGATGTACGCTTTTCTCTTTGAGGAGAGTCTACTTGTTTGTGGGAAGAGCCTGAACTATGTTCTCGCCTACAGGATAATTTTGAACTTCTATCCTGTCTTTCAGTGGACCGGTCTCGCTTGCGAGAAGATCTTGAGCTACACTCTTGCCTGATGCAGGATCTTGGACTTTGGCAACGTAACTCTCTTGAGGTCTTATTTGTACTGGAATGCTTGGAATTGATGCTGTGATGAATCTTTGGAGAACTAGACTTGGATTTTACCAGGCTTTCAATATTATGTTTTTTATTAGAAGAAATAGAAGTAGAGACCTGAAAAGAGAATGAAACCATCCAATAAAAAATCAACAGAAATCCATCTTTTCCATTTCAAACTCAGAACCACTCATAAAAATTCAAAGTGTCATTAATGCTAAACTCTAGGCTAAAATGCTAATCTCTTAGTTTCTTGGTCTATGAATACTATCTAGTTCCACTATACAATTGTGACACGTTATGTTGCCTCCCCACCATATCTCAAGTTTAACTTTAACCACAGAGCACAACAATTCTCACTTTTTCTATTCTGAAACATACTGAAATAATCCTCTAATTTTTCCAAATAGCAGACTATGTGAACTATAGGACTTGTGTATATATATCTACTGTGTTTCCCCCAAAATAAGACAAGGTCTTATTTTCTTTTGACCCCCGAAATAAGCACTTGGCCTTATATTCGAGGAGGTCTTATTATTTTTAAGGTGCAGGAGGCAGCGAGTGTGGTCATCTCATGGCTGCTGCTGTGCTGCAATATTTTCGCGGCAGGCTTATTTTCGGGGAAGGGCTTGTTTTAGCGCAAGTGCTTAAACGCCCGATTGAGCTTATTATCTGGGAAGGTCTTATTTTCAGGGAAACAGGGTAGAGGGGACCAAATTCTTTAAAGTGTCAATGTAGATCTTTGTTTTTCTTGGAAGCAACTTTTTCTCCTCCTCTCTATAACCCTCATTTACTCTTCACTCATATCCTACACCTAGTCTCCATACCCATCCCCCTTACTAACAATTATTCTCATTATGACAAAAATCAACTTACTGAGTCTTTGTAACATTCAGACACATTGAGATACTGGTCAGCTTGGTTCACACTCCGGGGTGGCTCCTGATAATCTTCAGGCGCCCATGCTCTCTGGTTTTCAGCCTATTGTTGTGGGGAAAACAGGAATAATTGGGTTGGGTATGTTCACTGCCTTGAGTTATTTGTATTTTGTGGGGAATGATTGAACGAATGAATGAATGAAAGGGAGCAGCTTTCCAAATGTATGACTAGAGATAAATGAAATAAAACACATGGATTAGAACAACAAACGGAAGTGGAAGACACACAGAATATTTTTTTATAGCTTGCTATCTTCCATATATGTTTAAACTTCAACTAATTCCCAGGAAATTAGCTTTCTTGGGGACTTTCTGAGATAAAAGCAACTGACAATTAACATTCGTATAGTTACACATAAATTCAAAATTGTACCTACTTATATTTTCAAAGAAAAAAATATGCAAATGTTTCCATTCTTACCAATCCAATAACTTTTCTTCTCACTAGCACAGGTACAGAGCGAATATCATTGAGGGTACTTGGAAGGCTAGAGGAATCAAGAGCTGGAGCAACAGTATTAGATTGAGAGTCATCTGTATCATTCTCCTTGGCTGAAGTTTCAGTCTACGACAGTTTAAAACAAAATCAAGATTAGAATATTTTGGGAAGCAGATTTTTAGACATAATAGAAATTGAACAACCAAAATTCCTGTAGCAACAAATAATTTCCAGATTCCAAATTGAAAATGAATAGAATAGAATTGAATTGAATTGAATTCTTTATTGGCCAAGTGTGATTGGACACACGAGGAATTTGTCTTTGGTGCATATGAAAATATATGCAGAGGGCTTTCCTGTTCTTACCAGTCCAGTATCTTTTCCTCTCACTAGCCTGGGTACACAATTAATATCATTGGTGGTACTTGGAAGGCTGGAAGAATCAAGAGCTGGAGCAACAACATAAGCTTGAGAGTCATCCGTATCATTTTGTGTGGCTGAAGTTTCAGTCTACATCAATTTTAAACAAAATGGAGATTAGAACATTTTGGGAAGCAGATTTTCAGACATAGAGGAATTGAGCAACCAAAATTCCTGTAATAAATTCACAAATAAATTCCAGATTCCCTATTGGACCTGCCTATATTTCCAAGGAAAATACATACAAAGATTTTTCCCATTCTTACCAATTCATTATCTTTTTCTCTGACTAGCACAGGCTCACAATGAACATCAATGGGGGTACTTGGAAGGCTGGAAGAATCAAGAGGTGGAGCAACACAAGCTTGATAGCTGTCTGTATCGTTCTGCCTGGCTGAAGTTTCAGTCTACATCAATTTAAAACAGAAGTGGAATTAGAATATTTTGGAAAGCAGAATGAATGGATCTGTTGCTACACACACCTGGATCATCAGCTTGTTCATTTTGAGGATCATTGTTCATCCCCTTGAAGAATTTGCTTCTTTGTATGTCCTTTCAATTCCTGAATACTTTCAATCTCAACTACCTACATTTCTTCTCTAGAGTGAAGCAACTGGTTCAGGTGCATTC
Organism: Tropidonophis doriae; assembly: GCA_026931265.2. Classification (NCBI taxonomy): domain Eukaryota; kingdom Metazoa; phylum Chordata; class Lepidosauria; order Squamata; family Natricidae; genus Tropidonophis; species Tropidonophis doriae. The sequence goes on from JAPKID020003537.1 coordinate 5,213, forward strand.
TGCAGAGGCCAACTGAAATGCAAAGCTGTGTTACAGGTACAACTTTCATAATAAAATAATCAGCTGGTCTACAAATTAACTGTTTGAGTCTTCTCTGATCAAATAAATTCTGCAAAAGCCTTACAGCATTTGTCAAAACAGTATGCTGCTTTCATGATGAAAAATATGGATCAGGCAGGAAGGGACAACATACTTAAATAGTAGAAATACCATTTAATTTATCCAGGTATATTAATAAATCAGTTATACACAGCATCTAATATATCATTTTCTATATATCATAACCCTCTTGTCTAAGGAAGATGTGGATGACTTACTCCAACCAGAGACGTACTTTTCAATAAAATCAGACTCCACGATGCAATTTCCATCAATCTTTTGAGAAGCAGTGAGGACATATGTTAAAACAGAGTTTCTCAACCTTGGCAAGTTGAAGATAGATGCAACTTCAACTCCTAGAATTCCCCTGTCAACAAAGTAAGGGAATTGAAGTCTACCCATTTTCGATTGGCCAAGGTTGAGAAACACTGTTTTAAAATATAAAATATTTTACTGGTATTTAACTAGTATACTTCACAAATTAAAATGTATTTTATAATTGGTAAGATAATAACTTAACCAAAGACAAGGAAATATCTGCATTAAAGATTAGGAGTACAATTATAAGAGTAATGCAAGAGCTTTAATATTTTAAGGGAATCTTAATTTTCGGTCTCCAAGTTAGAAGACATAAAGATAATATTTCAACAACTTGAGTGCAGAATGAGTGCTGTTCTTGATGGGTTGTCTTCATCAGTCTGAAAGCTTCTGTTTATGTTGCACTTTACCTGTGGTAATTCTCTAAAACAAGCACATCTGGACAGCACAGGGTTGTGGAAGAGCTAGAGGTAGTTCTCAATCTACAATCTTTTGTTTAATGACCATATGAATTTACAACAGCACTGAAAAAAAGTGACTTAGGACTGCTTATCACACATTATTGTTGCATTATCCCTATAGCCATGTGGTCAAAATTCAAACACATTGCAACTAGCATGTATTTATGACAGTTGCACTGTCCTGTGTCAGGTGATCACAGTTTGTGACCTTCCCACTGGCTTTAAACAATCAAAGTTAATGGAGTAAGCCAGACCTGCTTAACAACTGGAGTGATTCATTTAATAACTGTGGCAAAAAAGATAGTGAAATGGGGTGCAACTCACTTAATGGAGGTCTTGCTTAGCAATGAAAATTTTGAGCTCCATTGTAGTTGTAAGTTGAGAACTACCTGCAGTCTCAAAACAAAGATATTTGACATAATGTTTAATTTGCCAATTACACAGATATCGAAAGATGAATGAGAAGTCAAGCATGTTTTATATCAACTCTTGTCCAAATCTGTGCAAAAGATTATTCTCTGAGTTTGAAAACCTAAACTGACTCAAAACAGTAACTATGAGAGGGACCTTGGAGTTTTAGTGCAAGGTCACTTAAACATGAGCCAGCAGTGTGCAGCAGCAGCCAAAAAAGCTAATACAATCCTTGGATGTATAAACAGAGGCATACACTCAAAATCATGTGAAGTATTAGTGCCACTTTATAAAGTCTTGGTAAGACCACATCTGGAATACTGCATCCAGTTTTGGTCCCCACATTACAAAAAAGATTTTGAGTGCTTTGGAAACAGTGTGAAGAAGAGCAACTGAAATGATTAAAGGTCTGGAGGCTAAAACATATGACGAACGATTGAAGGATTTGGGTTTTGCTAGTCTAGAAAAAAGAAGGTTTAGAGGGGAATATGATAGCAGTATTCCAGTATTTGAGAGGCTGCCACAAAGAAAAGAGGGTCAATTTATTTTCCAAAGCACTAGAGGGCAGGACAAGAAACTATTCAAGGAGAGAAGCAACCTGGAATTGATGAGAAACTTCCTAAAGTCAGGACAATTAGCCAATGGAATAGCTTGCCTTCAGACCTTGTGGGTGCTTCATCACTGGGGGATTTTAACACGAGACTGGACACTCACTTGTCTGAAATGGTATAGGATGTCCTGTTTGGGCAGGGGGTTGGACTAGAATCCTCCCGGGTCCCTTCCAAAACATTCAACAAATACAGTATTCATTGGTATAGTTCAAGGGGGAGATACCACTTAGAAATCTAGCTACAAGTGATGCAGAAACACAATAGCAGCAGAATATAATTTCTTATTCATGTTTAAAAATTAATATTTATGCAGCAAGAAGAAAACAATAATTTAATACCAGCTCAATGTCTTCGCTTCTCTCAGATTGATCGGCATTAGCATTCTCTGACAGGAATGGTATTTCTACAGCTGTGGGTAAAAAAACCTGACTGGAATCTTGTGCAGGCTGACTGGTTTGGTGCTGCAAGAAAAAGAAAGATTGAAGTTTGAGAATTGGGAAAAATCAGGTATTGACCAAAGAGAAAACAAGGGACAATCCCTCAGTGACACATGCAACAACAACAAAAAAGGATTTTGTAAATAATGTATTTTCCACTATTCCTCAATATCAATGATAAAAAAGAGAGAAAAATATTTTTAATCATTTAAATAATTGATTCATTAATAAATGCAAGTAATAGATATTTACTACTACCCATTTTAAAAATTAGCTCAAATATCCACAGAAACTTCACAAAGCTTCAAACGATTTTGCTTTAAAATGGATCTGGCAAATGTGTTTTTCAATATGCCTTGTTGTTTAAATTTGTCCAGCAAAATTAGCTCTTCATTAGAAATCTGTATTAAGACTGCCCACCCATGGAATATTTCTAATCATGGCAACCTGTACTCTTACAAGGGAACAACAACAACAACAACAACAACAAAAGAACGAGCCTCACAAACACAAACCAATGAAAAACAAAAAGTGCAAACTTATGGAACTACTCCTAGATTTTTTAGCAAATAAGTAACTGAATGTAAAGATCTTTGACAACAAAGAACAGTTATGTTACTTATTTAGACTAACATGTTTAGAAAAAACTATTCCTTTGCAAAATAAAGGAAGCCTTCATACCAATACAGAATCTTTCTCCTCAATGTTTTGAAGGACTTCTGAGCTACAAGATGATTTTTTATCTTCTGTGGATACTCCAGGAGTCAAAATAGAGACAGTCAGACTGAGAAGATTTTCAGTGGCCTCACAATCTTTTAGTTTATCCTGAAGTTGTTTTCTTTTTAAAAAGGAGGGGGGAAAAGAACCAGTTGAGCTCTTTTTGCTCTTTAATACAGACTCGGAGGCACTCCTGGATGTGGAACTCTTGCTTGAACAGTAGCTATAAGTTGTGGTATTATAATTATGACTCCAATTGGATCAGAATGCTCTACTCCAGGGGTCTCCAACCTTTGCCACTTTAAGTCTGGCAAAGACTTAAAGCTTTGCTGGCTGGAGAAGTCTGGGAGCTGAAGTCCTTCAGACTTAACGTTGCAAAGTTTGGAGACCCCTGGGCTAGGGAACTGGTCCTTTTTTTGCACCAGAAAGCTTTGCTGACTGGAGAATTCTGGGAGCTGAAGTTCTTCAGACTTAACGTTGCAAAGGTTGGAGACCCCTGCTCTACTCTATATGGAGCTAAAATGTTGGATGTTTCTTTAAAATCCTAAATGTCACAGAACTAGGATATAATGATTTATCAGAATACAAGCAGCCTGTTTATTATTCATGATCAGAAGCAAGTGGGCTGAACGATGCATCTTTTAATGAGATTCATAGGGTTTGGGTGAATCAGTAGGTCTTCCTTTGTGGCAGCCCTCAACTTGAGGAATACAAGGAGTGGTTGATTTATGACCAGTTTTTTAGTGACCATTTGAAGTTAGGACACCGCCCTCCCCAGAAGGGACTTATGACCCAGTTTCAAGTGCATTTTGGCACTTGGCAACTGGCTCGCATTTATGGCCCATACCCATAGTCATGTGACCACAATTTACAACAGTTTTGTTAAAAACTGGTGTGTACTTCTGGTTTCTGGCAAAAATCGGTCCAGAGTGAACAATTGGTTCACTAAATGACTGCCACAAAAAAGGTTGCAAAATTGATTCCGGTCACATGGTGGCCTGCTTTATGACCATCGGGACTTACAATCATAATTACCAAGCTCGGTTACATTCGTAACTTGAGGACTACCTGTACTCTCTTCTCTAGAAACGTCCCACCTTGCTGCGATTCTGTAAGCAAGTGGGTGAGTGTCTTACATTTATACTACTTATTATTCAGAATTACATATACATTTATATTTAGTTATCAAGATTGTAGGTATGTATTTTACCTTTAAGAGTTTATTTGGAAATGTTGCCTTTCTAGGTTATTTCTAGGATAAGAGTGGATGAAGGAATGAGGGGAGAAGAAACAATTTGTGGGATAGAGATTGGCATGTGAGAACAATTAGTCTCCTCCCTCCTTCCTAGTGTGGGGTACAATATAAGAAGTTGTAATTTTCCATAATATAGACTAGCATATAGCCTATGAAAAACATATTATACAATTTATATAAGGCTTATTCTTTGTTCAAATTACCTAAAGTTAGTATCTTAACATGTAGCCACACTACAGTCATGTTTTAATTTTCTTACTGATAATTTCCTATAAACCTTAAAAGGAAGCCTCTCTCTCTCTCTCTTTCTCTCTCTTGAGATCACGACTAGCAGGAGAGTGTTTAATATATTGTAGCATTTTTAGCTGCTCTCAAGTCTCCATAAACAAAGAGAATAGCCAAGTCTGACCTTGGGAAGGCTAAGAACACATTTAATCCAAACTTGCTTTGACGTCTTTCTCTCTTAAATGTTTCTTTTACTTGAATGATGCTCTTTTTTATGGCTATGCTATAATTCTTGTGAAGCAAGGTAACTGATAAAGGAATATCAAAGAAGCAAGAGATGAGAGGGGTGAATGTTTAGCAAGCTTGGGTGACAATAAGGGCTTACCAAACTTTAAACATAATAGATTCTAGGGTAGCGGTTGAAAAGGATGTGACCAGACTGGGCCTTTCAACTTGGCCTGGAAATGAATCATGTGGCATAAGCTGACAAGGGTAGGAGGATTATAAAAGTTTGCTTTTTCATTACTTGGGTGTATTTGCCTGTGTGTATTGAGGACCACCATCTTTTGCAAAAGCTTCAATAAAATTGTTTTGTATTCCAACAACTTTGAGTGAGTTTTACTCCTCACATTAGTGTTACCCTTAGCATTAGAGTAAACACAAATTAGAGGAGCCTGTGGAATTACCATCTGCCAGCATTCACTTGCCTCAGGATCACCATGTTAATTCCCCCCACTTAAAGGATTAATGAGACAGAAATAAGAAAGAAGATAGGCTCATTATATATTATCACTAGATTAAAATCGTAACTTAATAAAGAATACATTTTCCTGAATGAGATGTTTGTGATCTATAGAATAGTATAATAGCATCTTCCTAATAAATAAAATAAATATATAACTGTTTGATATATTATGCTCTCATAATATAAAAAATAGAGAGGAATTTAACATTTACTAGGGTTTCCGGATGCTATAACTCCATCACCAGCCATACTGCAGTTTTCCTAATTCTTTAAAACAAATGTCTAAACCCACAAGTGAAGATACCAAATAAGTTTGAATGGGATAAAATGACAAGTAATCATTCAAGAAATGTTACTGAAAAAATACGATTCAAGTCAGCTATATCAAAGAGGAGGATACATCATGCCTTACCCAATCAGCATTTAATATGCTGGTAAGTGCACCTGCTCTCTTTACTTGATAGAATAGGATTGCAAATCCCCATACTGAGAATGGTTAGTATGTGCTTGGAGGTTTCTGAACATAAAGTTATATGTATTATTGAAAGATTTCAGTTCTTCACATTCTCAATCTCTATTGCTTTAAATGGGCATATCCTGTAAACTAAGCTTGTAGAGCTAAGTTTCGATTACAAATATACAACAGAACGGAAAAGCAAAACACTTTTGTCTCACCATTATCACCATTACGTGCTCACTTCTTTGGCAAATCAAATTAAATTAAAACATATCTGAGCAGAATGCTTATTCTCTAGAAGAATTGATTTGAAGACAGAAAGAAGGTAGAGCAGGCAACAAAAGCTATGAGAAGAGAGAAATTCTGTAGAGATTTAAGAAGAGATGTCAAAACCAAAACAGAAGAAATAAACTCAAGAGTATTGCTTCGGCTTATATTTTAAGAAGGAGGTGGGAAAACTGTTTAATTGGGATGCCTGTGGGCTTTAGAAACAATGAAATAGAAGCATCTGGTGACAGAAGCGCGGTAGCGTCTTAATTTTCAACAGGCCTCACAGAACAGGAGAGGAACGTTACTTTTCTATTAGGAAGTACCTCATTCCCAGGACATGTTCCAAAATACTTCAATAAGCAAGTATTTGCTCTTATGCCTAAAGACTCCAGTAGTCTATATACAGAACACTGTACATCCAGCACTGTCTAAACAATGAGAGTTTTTAAATGGCAATGAAAACCAGAGGTTTGTGATGGAACCAAGACTATGACGACAACAGAAATTAGCAAGTCCAGAACTTGGAGAATTTGGAAATTCATCAGGCGAAGGAGAAGTGTATATAGTCTATCTCATTATTAAACACAGATAATACAAACGATTCAATATTATTATCCAAATAGCTATGATTAATTATAGGCAGAATTATGCATCCATATCAATCAGCATCAACTTATGATCATAATGGAGCCCAGAATGTCCATCATAAATCGTGGTCACGTGATTGCAGGATGCTACAAACATGGGGCTAGCCTGAGCCACCCCATTCACTCTCAGGCCACTTAAAAGAGGTAACCACTCTTTGAACATGATAAAATAGACTTTCATGTCTTCTTCCTCTGACAACATGGGAGTTTTTATGTCTTTGAGACCACTTGCACTCTCCACATGGTCTGAAAACTTTAGAATTGAATAAACCCCTTCTGGAGACTGCACCTCTTTAAGTAAATCTATCAGCCACTTGAGCTCTTCTCTTCTTGCCTCTCTTTCATTCCTTTCCCATGCCAGCCTATTTTTCCTTCTTTCTCTCTCCAAAGCAGCTCCTCTTCCTCTTTTTTTGGTGGGGGAGGGG
>JAPKID020003538.1:0-12290 GCA_026931265.2 Tropidonophis doriae
CCTCCCCTCCCTCCTTCCCCTCTCTCCTGTAAAATTTTTCCTAGTTCAATTGTGTACTTCTTTCTATTTATGCTTTCAAATATCAAGGCCATGAATTTATTTATTTTTTAAAAATGGAAGATCCTACCCTCCTCTTTCTCCATTTATATATCATCATCATCATCATCGATATTATCCATTTCGGAGAGGCTTTGTAAATTTGTAAATGCAAACTTGAAATTATTTCATACAAACCAATTTATTCTTTGGCCAGCTTGTCCTGTTCTGCCCTGGATTATATCTATATGCAGGCACATAATTTGAAAGGGAAGCAAATTCCCTGTCTCCTTTTTCCTGCTGATAAAGAGCTCTCCAAAAGTCTTCAGAATCCAGAAGCTTACATGCTGTTTTGTGACTTTGATGTGGGACTTTTTTCATGGGACTTATGGAAGTGATAGTGGTGGGGAGACAACATAAAGCTAATCTTACTTCCTTGCCTTTCACATTCCAAGTATTCACATCCCACAATTATACAATCATCCATAAGAGAGAAACCTGGTGGGTTTAGGAGAACTGTCTAGATTGGTATAAATACCACAAACACTTCTAAAATTTGATACATTTGGGACAGATAGACCTTCTGAACAGGAACCTTCCTTAGCATGACACTTTACTTAACTTGTAATATAATATTTAACCATAAAATTAAATTAAATTATAATATATTTAATATAATAAATTATAATATATGAATTACAATTATACATTAAATTATAAATTATAAAAGATTAAAATGTAATATTTAACCGTAAGAAAGGCTGAGCACCAAAGAATTGAGGCCTTTGAACTATGGTGCTGGAGGAGACACCTGTGAGGCCCTTGAAGTGCAAAGTGATCAAACTGGTCAGTCCTGGAGGAGATCAACCCTGACTGCTCTTTAGAGGGCCAGACCCTGAAACTCAAATATTTTGGCCACCTAATGAGAAGGAAGGACTCGCTGGAGAAGAGCCTAATTCTGGGAAAGATTGAGGGCAAAAGAAGAATGGGATGACAGAGAATGAGGGGGCTGGATGAAGTTACCGAAACAATAGGCATGGCTTAAATGGACTCCAGAAGATGGTAGAGGACAGGAAGGCCTGGAGAATGTTGTCATGATGGGTCAGACATGACTTCGCAACCAACAAAAAATACATTTCAGAAATGCAGTATGACTCTTTAAAAAAAAAATGACTCCAGATTAATGAAGTCAGATCCTCAGCATTTCCCAGAAGGTGAATGAATGTGAGGACTAGAGATTCTTATTGTTGTTTTCATGGTATATTCAATTTCACAGGGAACTTTACCTGAAATTTGGGATAGAGTATCGTATCATCTTCAATCATGTGTCCAATATAGGATACCGCTACTACAGCCCTTTGCCATGGTATATATTCTTTTTCATCTAGCAGGTATTTTGTAAGGTTCAATGCATCAGCATACTTCAGAAGGCCAGCTCTAATGGGGAAAGAGCAAGGAAAATGAAGAAACCTCTTAGGAATTAAATCCGATGGACTATCACTTATTTATTAATTAGTTATTTAGTTATTGTTGTTGTTATCAGTTTGTTGTTATTCTATCCATAAACAAGCACATAGTGTTTGATGATCTAAATGTCAGTTTATATAAAAGAGATTAAGGGCACCGCAATAAGAATAAAGTCACATGTAGCTTTTAGTATGTACTATACATTTTGGTATGCTTGTATGGAAAGCAGCATCACAAAATTTGAATGATCTGACTAATAGCATTCCAAATTGCAAATTCAGTAACTAGATACTTTCCACATTCACTGATTATAGAACTCATGGAATATCTGTACCAATGATGGTGAACCCTTTTCTCACGGAGTGCCAAAATTGTGTGTGCATGTGCTGTTGTGCATGTACATGTGCCTACATCAATTCAATCCTCCCCGCCCACGTGCTCATGCGTGCATGACCCCACCCCACATACATACACATGCATGCAAAATGGCCTCCCCTGGCCTTCCGGAATACCAAAAATCAGTTGGCTGGCACGTGCTTGTGTGCTGGAGCTGATTGCTGGTTTGCCAGCAAATATGAGTCGCCATCAAGGATCTATACTGCAAAATCCAACAATGATTTATGGCTTCTGTTTTCTCAAAAAAAAAAGTTTCTTGGGAACTAAGTATGACAGTAAGAGAATAAACCTCAAGGAATGAAAGGACATTTGTAATTACTGTCAGGTCTGCTTCATCGATAACCAAGAAAGAAACCTCTCGACTCCATTTTTAGTGGAATTAAAAGAACTTTTACTGGTTATGAAATGAATAGCATAGATGCTAAGCAAGGTCTGAAGCATTTAGGCGCAAAAGCATACATATCAATATATGTCCAACCCCCTTCTCCCAGTGACCCCCACCCCATTGTCCAATGCGCAAATCCCTCCGGTGTCATGTGGGTTCATCGTCAAGGAGCATCATCAGATGGCATGTAAAACCGCTGACCCTGAACACCGCATGGCCCCAGCCATGGTATGCAAAGTAGATGGCGATAAAGCACTCCCTTCTGCAATACACTCTCCTGTACCATACAGTCCCAATGCCCTAATAGCAAAGCCCCTCCCTCCCCGTTTCATATGGCAGCCGAAGCAAACAGCAAAGCGGAGGCTGACATCGAGGTATTCATTTGATAAATGTTTATAGTAGGAGAAAAAAGATAATATTGTAACAATTTGATTAATATTGATCTGCGACTTCCAAGTATCTACTGAGAAGGAATGAGGCCCTCTTCCTGCATTTTTACACTGCTGAAGCATAATTTCTAGTGAGAAATTTATTTCTGAATGAAGTGCCTGATTTGAATACCACCTTTGTTAAGAGCCATTTTATACTTCAGGCAAGTTTGCTCAAAATGTCTCTTTTAAAAAGGAAGCTCATAATAAGTAATCATAACTGGATTACTAGATATAGTCAGGTGTTACATAACATTCAAAATATACATCTGTATATTATTATATTTCCATGATTTTAATTGATTCCTAAGCACTGTGCTTGCTAAAATTGTAATATGAAAACACACAATAGCTTTCTTTTTTTAATGTATGATTACATACAAAGCTGAAGAAGAGTTGTGTGCAATGTCTCACTCAGCCTGGATGTAAGTAAAAAAGCTGATTGCTATGACGAGTCCTCCTGAGCCCACCCTCACTATTGCTTTCTACAGAGAGCATGCCAGCAGCCAAGATCCCTTCGGCGGGAGCAACAGCAGCAGCAACCAATGTAATGGTGAACACTGAACCTTTAGAAGTCCCTGAAAAAGGTGAGTCCAAGCTATGAAAGATGTCAGAGGTGTTGGAAATGAAAGTTTGGATGGATTAAACCAGAAGTCCCTAAACATTTTGGCACCAGGGACAAGTTCCATGGAGAGAGGTTTTTCTGCAGACTAGAGGGGCATGGTTTTGCATACTGCATGTATCCCGCGGATGGGGCTGTTTCTGTAGACTGGTTTCTGGCATCCTGTGGACCTGTGCCAGTCCACAGACCAGGGGTTGGGGACTCCTGGATTAAACTATGTTCTAGACAAAACATCTAAAGTGGCACCAACATGAAATGCTACCTGAAACGAAGGATACTGGTTGATCTTTGTGGAACAGTAAAATATGTAAACTAAAGGGTAAATATAATATGCCAGGGAACTTTTTATCTCAAAGTAAGTGGCAAGCCATGAACCCCAGATGTCCCACATTTTGTACTAGAGTTTCCATTAGCTAGAGCCAGCAAATAGTACTATTATTGTTGATTCTCAGTGGAGCATGACAGGATTGTAGAAATTAAAGCTGGATTCTAATACAGGGTAATTTTGAAAATTCCAAAAGAGCTAAGAGGATGCTCAAATGAAATGTACCATATTGTGTACAACTCTTCTGTAGTGAGATGCATTGGTATGTATGTATGTATGTATGTATGTATGTATGTATGTATGTATGTATGTATGAAAAGGAAGAATACCTGGTTTTGCACAGTCCTACAATAGTCTTTCGGGAAAAATGCCCACAATTGCACTGTTCACAGATCGTTTGACACTAGTAAGGGTAAGGCATTCTTCAGAATTGCAAGGTTTAAAGCTTTAGGGAACTTGTAAATAAATAAAAAATCCTAGGAACTGATTGCATTTCTTCAGTGATTACAGCTAGAGAGATTTGATCTGCTGTCTTAATGATCTTCCCAAAAGAAGGCCTATCACTACTGTTCTAGTAGTACTATCCATTTGCATTTTGGAGGGAAATGTAGGCTCATTCAGTCCTTCAGCAGACAATGACTTAGTTTCATATCCTGCAACTGTGCAGTACTTTGATTTCATTCCAAAAAGATGGAATACGGAGCGCATATTGGTATAAATGTATTCGTATCTGCAGTTCTTTCAAAGTAGCCATGTCTTACCTTATGCTATGTCAATTGGTAGTTGCATAGGGCAACTGTGTGACAGACATCTCTTTTAAAGGATTGTGGTCAGGTGCTGTGTTCATGTATCAAAGGTTCATTTTTGAATTATGTCCAAAGCCCTGCCAACCCTAATAGGCCACAGTCATCCTAGCATAAAATGTTTTTGCGGGTAATGGATAATATATTTTCTTATGGCTCATTGGAAAAGTCTGAGTTATGTGATGTTGTGTCACTGTAAAATCCTGTGCTCATTTCTTTGCCATGTGTCTTAGCTCAAGTAATTATTTATTTTTGTAACAAACCCTTAACAAATCACTGTGTTAAACTCAGTCATTAACAATATCTAGATAATTCACATTTGTTCTGAGTGTATGATTGTTGTGTTAATTGTTTTGTTATAATAATTTTGTTAATTGTTTTGTTATAATAATTTTGTTAATATGACAATATGAAATTGTCATAATTTTAATGAAACTTCTGTTAAAATCAGTTTTTATTTTGCTGCCATTCTGATTTGCCTGCTCATAAGATTTTAAAAAACTATGGTAGATAATATAATTTTACAAAACTAAGTATAAGTATAATTTTTATTGTCATTGTACTTAAATACAACAAAATTGGAAGATGGGTTGAATTGGTATTGGATTTATTATTTTTCAAATTTTGATACTATCTTTACTGCTAACAATATTTGAACTTCCTTGTGCATTGACCCTTAATAGGAAAGATATAAGCCACATAATTTTTTCAAATTTAAAATTCAGACGAGTATTTTATTTTGCTTTTTTTAGCTTCCCACAATCTATTGTTTCTGTTTGTTTCTGTTGCATATTATGAATTCTGGCCTGAACTGCCATGCCAGACATTTCTAATAATGTTCATGATCATGGTAGAATTTACATTTTTTTAAAGTCTGAAAACTTCTGTAAGACCATATGAAAGAAAAATTACTAAGATTTCCTTTCATTCAAATTCATAACTGAAGGTTTGATGAAAGGTACTAGATACTATATATCTTCATGCAGGCAACCCACCAATGCTGTTTTGAATGTGAAGTTAATCATCTAAAAACATGGAAAACTAAATTTTTATAAGAAATAAATTCTGAAAGAGAACTTTGAAAACATTGAGCTTTGCAAAGCTTTAGTTGGAAATTGGCGGAGATATCTCTTCTCCAGACATGGTAGATTTTACATATTTGCATTACAGATTAATTTCTTTAATCATTTTCATCTTTGTCTAATTCCATTATTCTTCTCTTTTTAATGTATATAATTGCACTTATTTTTCTGTTATCAATTTTCAGCCTTTATGACACAGTTGTTGCAGCACTGAACTGGTTTTTCAAAGTCTCTTGTCCACGTCCAGTTTAACTTCTTTTCAACTATTCTTTTGAGCCATGTAAATTTCATGTAACAATGATAACCCTTCTCTTTCGGACTTGTATTCACCTATAAAAGTTCCTAGTGTGAGAAAATCCCCTGTAGTCACATCACATTGTTTCTGAAGATGCCATGACATGATTTTGGGTGGAGACAGTAGGAAACTGTGTGTGTTTGTGTGTGTCTGTGTGCTCATGTGTACTCTTCCAAATGGCTATGGGGAGTGCTTCACTGAATAGCCTATGTTTTTGAGACATGATAATGCCTTATTATACAACGAAGAAGAAGGAATAAACTTCAGTGTAGTTGTAGAAAGCAAAATATAAAGTAAAGGATACAAACATTTCAAGTATAGGTAGTCCTTGACTTATAACTATTTGTTTAGTGACCATTAAAAGTTGCAATGACCCTGAAAAAAAGTGGCATGACCTCTTTCACAGTTACAACTGTTGTATGATCCCCACAGTCATGTGATCAAAATTTGGGCGCTTGGCAACTGGCATGTATTTATGACAGTTGCAGTGTCCCAGGATCATGTGATCACCATTTGTAACCTTCATAGACAGCTTCCAATAAGCAAAGTTATTCTCTTAATGACTGCATGGTCCATTTAACATTGCAGTGATTTGCTTAAAACTGTGGCAAAAGGGACATAAAATGGGCCAAAATTCACTTAAAATTCACTTGCTTAGCTACCGAGATTTTGGGCTTAATTGTGATTATAAGTCAAGGACTATCTGTAAGGTGAATAAAATGATTTTTAAAATCGTATGACCAACTTCATTGAAAGAGCTGTTTTGTATACAGTATATTAACCCCTAATTAAATATTCTATGTTATTCTTATTATTTTAAATATTTTTTCCTCTGAGCTTAGATTTTGGTCATACCATTGTTTAATTCTAACACAATTAAAGTCTTATTCAAATAATCCTAAATCCTCCAAACAATGGCTACTCTGCTTTTTGTATTGAGAAGAGCTTGGGAATCTCAGCTCTTGCCAACCCATAAGACGCTAAGATTGTAAATTCAATTTCCTTCCCCTGGCAAGTACTTTAACACTTCCAGAACCAGGCAACAGCAAACAAATTCACAGTGTAGCTTAATGGTGAACTTCCTCACAAGCACTGAATTCACTTGCCCCCAGTTGAGCAGTATAGCGAGTGCTGACATCAGTACGGTACTAGTAATTGAGAAGGCCAACAAATCCAAAGAAGTGTACAGGAAGTAGAATAAAGGCTCCACAGGAAAAGTGCTGAAATTCACCTTCTACATCTAAGAAGATACAGGTCTTGTAGGAAGGATATTATTTGTACTGAGGGTAGGATTGGCCCATTGGTGATAAAATAAGAATAGTGTAATTTCGGGAAACAACCATACAGTTCCAGAGGGTTGTAAGATTTGCGACTATACCCTATTTGCATTTTCTCCACTCTGCTTTTTATATTTCTGACTGCTACTCTGTACTGGATTTGGCTAATGACTTAACAGAGGCATGCAGAGATGTAGCACTTTTACAGCCCATCTGTGTAAGACATGATCCAATTCAATATTTACACTCATGCACTGGGCTGCCTGGCATATCTGTGATTTTATTAGCAGTGCGAGATTATTATTTTCCATATAGTTTCTGTAAAAATCATTAGGGAAAGATTGTATTCTACTTCTTTTTCGTTTGTTGAAAATGTTTTTTTTGGGGGGGGGGTTCACATCTTGTGTCTTTTTTGAAGCTTTTAATATTTTCAGGATCATTTAACCTTTGCACATGTTGAAATTCAAATTTAACAGATCCTTGCTTACTGGACCTTGACATGGGCACGCAGTGCAAGGAGTATCAGGTTAAGTGGTTCTTTGACTACAAAAACAAGATCTGCACCCAGGTTTGGTATGGTGGGTGTAATGGTAATGCCAATAGATTTGAGACAGAAGCTGACTGCATTAGCAGATGTGTGAAGCCATGTAAGTACCCAACTAGGATTAACCCATTTTGTACTTTCAATATTGTGAAACAAAGTTTCCAAGCAGAGGGGAAAAATAGTTTAAACACAAATTCCACACACTTTTTCTCTACAGCAGATGAGAAAGACATGCAGCTTCCTGTCCTTGAGAAAAGTCATTTGTCAGGTAAAGTCAGAAATGGAGAGGATTATACTTTTGACCATTTGTCCTAAATTGTGTCTTGGATGCTTGTCATGGCCGTTGGTGAAAGATAACCATATAGTGTGCCTTCATGTTGCTTTTCCACAATAATCATCCCATATTTTCTGTCTCTGTTTGCATGCAACCTTTATATCTAAAAAGAAACCCCAGTATTGTTATAAAAACATTACAGAATGGAGCTACAATTTATTTATTTCCTAGTGTGGAGAGGGCAGTCTCAGTTGACAAATAGTACTTCCTCAAGAATGGTAGACAAGTTTTAGATTCCATCATGGAGGAACTTCATAATGTTGCTTTAACTTTGTGGCAAGAAATAGTGCCTGCATCTGGGGCACAAAAATCCAGATGAATGGGTTAATGATCTGGTTAAATGTAAGGCAACTTCCCACATTGTATCCCAAGACCAAACTTTGTACATCAGAACATTTGACTTCACAGCTCGTTTGTGAGCCTACATTATCAGTCAGCTGGTTGTAAAAACTTTCAGTTACAAGTTCTTTAGAACCTTCTATTTAGAAATTCTCATAGATGAACAATTTTAGAAATCTATGGCATAGGGGACTAGAAAACAACATATCTTTGGATCTTACGTCCAAGCTCCATATTTAGATGGGTTTCTAGAACTTGTGGAGAATATCCAAGTCACTGTACCTGCATATTCTTCTACTGGAAGTCAGTGCCCTCTTTATGCTCATCTTCAAAGCCAACTTGGGACATTTCCAAGCACTGCCTTTTAGATATCAACAGAGAAGAAATAAAATGATTGTAATATGAACATTGTTTCATTTTTCATGTTTCCAGAAGAATATCTTCTATCTCCCCATTAGGAGCATTTCACTCTAAGGTCATGTGAAGATGGTGGCTAGAACCAATAGGTAGATGCAATTGATTAGATGACAGAAAAGATGTTATTTCTTGTATAGCATTAAGTTAAAACCTTGATTTAATGGACAATATCTACAATATCGGAATGTCCATCAAATATGAATGTACATTATTTTTATAAACTATAACATTTTCATACTTAAATCATTCACAATTGTTGACACAATGACACAAATGAAAGCAAATGACATAAAATAAGTCAATGTCCAAGACGTTTTGTGTGAATGGATTAGGCTTCTGATGAATTTTTTTAGGAACATCCAAAAATGCAGGTCATCCCCAAAGTTACATAATCTTTGATGGCTAGTGCTGAAGTTTTATATGCCTAACCAATCAGAGAAGTCTATTTATGTTTTCTTGAAAATTTTATAGGACCAAGCGTGGTGGTGGGAGGTGCAGGGATAGGACTTCAGAAAATATTAAACCACTCACAATAAGCAATCAATCAGAATTTGGAGAAACTAATGCCAACATGCATATGTATTGTTTTATAACACAGCCTAGTTATCTACTAAATATAAAATATACCACAGCTGCTTTCTTCTCTTGGTTATCCATTGCTTCTTGGATTGTTACCAATAGGTATGGTGATATAGTAATGTTATTCTCTCTTGCTTAGGCTTTCTTCTAAACATCTGAAAATTGTTAATGTTTACTGTGACATTAGGTTAATACTCTCTGGACAGACATTATTTGGGAATGGGATGGGATGCAGAATTCCACAGACTTAATGCTCCATCATTTTTTATTTCTAAAAAGTGGCCTATCTCCCCATCTTTCCACTCATCCATACATAACTGTCTGATCCTCTAGGACTTCCTGCTGTGGCATAATGCTAGTGAAGGAATGAAATAACGTAATAGCTAGGTAGCAAAATCTAAACTTGGTATTCTGTACTAACAACTTCAAATCAGAGAATTTGGCATCATTGCCATCTCTGATGAAAACATGAAATAATTGACAAAGCTATCCTGACATTATTCACTTTATATAATAATATATCTGCATTTGCTCAAATATTTTTTCTGAGCACATGTTCTATAGGTGGAAGGCCACTGCAAGCTCAATTCTCATCGTTAGCAAATGGGGCTAGGAAAAATTCCAGCTTGAAATCCTGGAACTCTTACATATCAATACAATGGCAGAGTTGGAACAGACCTTGGAGGTCTTCTAGTCCAACCCCCTGCCTAGGCAGGAAACCCTGTACCATTTCAGACAAATGGCTATCTAGCATCTTCTTAAAGACTTCCAGTGCTGCGGCATTGACAACTTCTGGAAGCAAGCTGTTCCACTTATTAATTTTTCTGTCAGGAAATTTCTCCTCAGTTCTAAGTTGTTTCTCTCCTTGATTAGCTTTCACCCATTGCTTCTTGTTCTACCCTCAGTTGCCTTGGAGAATAGTTTGACTCCCTCTTCTTTGTGGCAATCCCTGAGATATTGGAACACTGCTATCATTTCCCCCTAGTCCTTCATTTTCATTAAACTAGACATACCCAGTTCCTGCAACCATTCTTCATATGTTTTAGTCTCCAGTCCCCTAATCATCTGTTGCTCTTCTCTGCACTCTTTCTAGAGTCTCCACATCTGTTCTACATCGTGGCGACCAAAACTGGATGCCGTATTTCAAGTGTGGCCTTCCCAAGGCCTTATAGAGTGGTATTAACACTTCCCGTGATCTTGATTCTATCCCTCTATTTATGCAGCCTAGAACTGGGTTGGCTTTTTTGGCAGCTGCTGCACACTGCTGGCTCATATTTAAATGGTTGTCCACTAGGACTCCAAGATCGCTTTCACAGTTACTAGTATTGAGCAAGGTACCACATAGACTGTATCTGTGAATTTTGTTTTTCTTGCCTAAATGTAGAACCTTACTTTTTTCACCATTGAATTTCATTTTGTTAGGTAGCGCCCAATGTTCAAGTCTGTCAAGATCCTTCTGTATCTTAAAAACATGAATCCAGGGGCTGCCATACAGGGGTACCAGAAGGCAGACATAGATGTTCTAATTCTTCTTTGCAGGCAGGAGTCTTTATTTCAGATGGTTGTGCTGACATACCAAAGCTAAGATTACGGTGTGGTAAGCTTTCCTGCTTTATGTACTAGGAGTATCGGTATTGGTGACGAAGTGGGGGGGGGAAGCAGATGGTTCCACATGAGCAGCGGGAGAGCACAAATGGATCTAAGCACTCGATTGCAAGTGCCTGTTGCTCATGCAAATGGAGCTGTGCATGCACACTCCCCCACTTGTTGCACGGCCCAATTCCAAATAGGTACTGGTACTGTGCCATGTACCCGGAGTTGGGGACCCCTGTCATAAGTCTATATAATATAGCTTGTGTGCCCGGAATCCAGGGGCTGCCATACAGGGGTACCAGAAGGCAGACACAGATGTTCTAATTCTTCTTTGCAGGCAGGAGTCTTTATTTCAGATGGTTGTGCTGACATACTGTATATTGGACATTAATACAATCGATTGAGTCCAGAGGTATTTCACGAGAAGAGTCCTCCAATCCTCTGCTCACAGGAGAATACCTTATGCCACCAGCCTCGAAATTTTGGGCTTGGATAACCTAGAACTATGCTGACTACACTACACTAAATTGTCTGCTACAATGTCCTACCTGTCAATGATTTCTTCAGCTTCAACTCAAATAATACATGGGTAAAGAATAGATACAAACTCAAGGTAAACCACTTCAAAATTGATTGCAGAAAATACGACTTCAGCAACAGAGAAATGCTGGAATGCTCTCCCGGAATGCTCTACCTGACTATGTTGTTATATTCTCAACCCCCCTTAATTTTAACATTAAACTGTCTACGGTGGACCTCACACCATTCCTAAGAGGTCCATAAAAGAGGCGTGCATAAGCGCACCAGAGTGCCTATCATCCCTGTCCATTTATTTGTACCCATTTCATGTACTCATGTTGACGTTATCTCATACATGTTTGACAAACTAAATAAATAAATGATGCGTTTCCAACATGGCCACCTGTGGCATGGCAAGCTATGGATACTCACAAGTAAAGAGAGGAGATAAGATGGGTAGTGCATAGTGTTCAAAATCAGAAGGAAAAAGACTAAGGATGTACAGATGGATGAGATGATCTCAGAATCCCTTCTGGGCAATCCCTCCAGAAGTACTATATTAGTCGAATAAAGACACTCAACGTTTTCAAGATTTTTTTGACTGAACAGGAGTTTCCATATTTACCTTGTATTTCCTCTTAAGAAATATGCTGCTGCTACCTTGCCTAGACAGAACTGGCTCTTTGGCTTTGAAATGGAGATGAGCACTGTTGAGTCCTCGGACTTACGACCGGTCGCGACTTACGACCGGTTGAACTTTTTCTCAAACTCGCCACCTGCTGAAAATGCCAGCCGCACCTGATTGGCTAAGACGCGGCTGGCTGAAACAGTGTGTCTAGGCCGTCTAGA
>JAPKID020003539.1:0-12289 GCA_026931265.2 Tropidonophis doriae
AATGACACTAAATTAAAATGTGAATCAAATCAAAACTAATTTTTAAATATCTGATTTGTTCCCAAAGGTGTTTTGTTTTCAGTAGCATAGCCTATACCTAGGGAACACCTATTGAGAGGTTAAGTGTGACTTTGATCTGAAAAATGTAAGCAACTTTTCTTTAAATTCCATTTTAAACTGAATCATGTTACGTAAGACATCCCAAACAAACTTAAGTATAAATCACGTATCCCAGACAGGATTTTTCTCATCTCTCGGAAAAATCCTATCAATTCCTAATAAAATGTCATAATCAGACACTATTGGTTAAAGTATGCATATAATGATGGAGATAAAGAGGAGATGAACATATTATTAATAATCCAACTTGGTATTATTTTATCTTAATCATACATTTATGATCATACAATTTAATTCTCAATAGATATTTTCAGAGGTTGCTTTAGAAATGTGGTTGTGTCACCAAACAGAAACCTAAGTAACTGTTGATACAATTACACCACAGTTACTTCTTTGTTACTATTTGAAATGCATTTTAGTTTCTTGGTAAAACAATGGGTAATCTTTAAAATTGATTTTTGATGGTTTGAGGCATTGAACACTAATGTCAATGATATTGGACAGAAATTCATTTTAACTTTATTTCATGTCCAGTGTAATTTTGTTAAGCCTTGAACTGCCAAAGCACTATTATTAACTTGCTGGTAACCTAACATATGGGAACAACAAACAAAAGTGATAAGAGTACAGGTTGATCTAAGCACATCAAGGCTACCATTAGCTCTCTCCTGCCCCTACAATTCAATTTCCATTTTTATTTTTCACTGGACTCATTACTTTACAGTCATTCTTTTTTCTGCTTAACAGTGCCATCTGGAGGCTTAAAAAATCATTAGTTCAAAGATAATAAATTAAAAATAGGAAGAGTATCCTAGAAATGCAAACATGCCAAGTGTGAACAGACATACAGTGAAAGGTCTGTAATGCCTGTCAGTCCTTTGAGGTAACCAGGTCCTTCTTATTCCCCTTTTAGATTAGATTAGTTAGCAATTACATAGAATTTTTAAATTTGTTTATGGGGTAATTTCGGATTTTAGATTGGTTTTAGTGCAGGCTCCAGTATTTAATATATTTTTAGTGAATCTTATTTATTGTATTGTTGTAAGTGTTTTTAGATGCCTGTGAACCGCCCCGAGTCCCCTCGGGGAGAGGGGGCGGTCTATAAATTCTAAAATAAATAAATCCTTTTTTTTAGTTGTGAGGTTAAATTTATGTCCATTAATTATTTTCTACAAAGTTGCCCCCATTTGTCATATGATTCTTCCAGAAAACCATTACTTTCAGAAGATGGCAGGCATCATTGGGGCAATTGATGGCACTTTCAACCTCATGGGTATACTTGTTGGAACCCATGATGGTGCTGTATTTGTTGTAGAATCAAGTTCTTTTGATTGCATCAGTATCCAGTTGTGTCCTGTTGCTTGTGAAAATCTGTTTTGGAAGAAACAAAATCCCATTATTCAGGTTTGTTGCCCCATGTTGAAATGTATAATGACCCCATCTCAGGAGCTGGGATTGCCCAGTGTAGTTCCCAGTTAAGGTCTCCCACTTCTTTATAATCTGGTTTTGCACATTAAGATGTTAGACTTGCCACAACCTAAACCTCTAAATAGAAATGATCCTTTTACTATAGGTCAGGTATATTACAGTATTGCATGCCCAGAACTGAGAATTGTGCACCAAAATTCCAGTCCACCTCAATTGCCCCCTCATTGCCTATTTCACTGTAACCAGTCAAGTCTACATGACATGTTTGCATAATGGTTAGTTCAAGCACAGCTTTGTATGTGACTCCCTCCTTCCAACTGGGTGACCTTGAGGCAGCTTCTCGAGGGGGAATGGAATCTACTTTCAATTCCCCAAACATTGCTCCCCAACCATCCGCTCTCTCCTCCTAACAGCTAATGGCAGTCTGTCACCACATAACAGCGAAGCACAGCAAGTGAAAGGTGTCAGCTGACATAAACCCACAAATCTGTCTGAAGTTTAAACTGTTTTATTTGGATCTCAGGGGGAAATGGTTTAAGATTTTAAGATGTTTAGCACAGGATGAACATTATTTAATTTGGTTTTAATATTTATTGATGGTTATGTTTTATATGTCTTTTAATTCCTGTGCACCGCCCCGAGTCCCTTCGGGGAGAGAGGCGCGGTTTTATAAATCTAAATAAATCAAATAAAATCATATCAACTCCAGTGTTTTTCTTCTATGAGGGATATGTTCCAAGCATCACTCTTCATTTTTGCATGCTCTCCTGCATTTTTGCAGCTTTTTGTACAAAAATATCTCTCTATTGTCACCTGTAGCAACCATAGTCCACCATTTGTGATGAACCAATGCTGGTTTGAAGTCTAACTTCAGTGCCAATCTTTTTAATTGAGCTCTGGGAATTAGATTCAATTCTAAGAAAGCAGCACTTCTTGTTTTTTTGCTGACTTTTCTTTTCTCTTGGCTCTATGCTGGATGAATGTTAGATTATGGTCCTCCATAGTATTGCAATGAATGCATCAGTTATTCGTGGTTACATGCTGTTCCTTCCCCTCTTTATGTTGGGAGCCAATTGCAAAGTTGCTGAGGACATTTGAGAAGAATATGATGATGCAGATATGAGTGAGCAATGGCTTTAACTGTAGCGGTGCAGAAATACATCATCATAAATACACTACACAAAAGGTGAGTACCTACAGAATCTTTCAATATATTAAATCCTACCTATGTGATATTCTTGTTAAGGTGTTGATCAGGATTAAGAAACTCCAGATTGAACTCTACAGTCAGCTATGGGAATTTACTAGATGAGTTTTCAACATATTTTATATAACAGAATAACAGATCCTGGGATTAACAGAACCTTGGGGTTCATTTAGTCCAACCCACTGCTCAAGCAGGAGACCTATATCATTTCAGACAAGTGGCTGTCCAATCTCTTCTTAAAAGCCTCCAGTGATGGAGAACCCACAACCTCTGGAGTCAAGTTGTTCTCCGGATTAATGGTTCTCACTGTTAGGAAATTTCTCCTCAGTTCTAAGTTGCTTCTCTCCTTGATTAATTTTCACCCGTTGCTTCTTGTCCTGCCCTCAAATGCTTTGGAAAATTGGCTGCCCCCCGCTTCTTTGTAGCAGCCCCTTAAATATTGGAGCATTACTCTCAGGTCTCCCCTGGTCCTTCTTTTCATTAAACTAGACAGACCCAATTCCTGCAACTGTTCTTTATATGTTTTAGCCTCAAGTCCCCTAGTATTTAAATTGAATCTACCTCACAGAACTGCTGCAGAGAAGAAAAAAAACAACAGAAGGAGAAATGATACTTGCCCGCCTTGGGTTCCTGGTGAAAGGACATGTATTAATGTAATTAATTGAGCAAATTTATAAAATCTAGTTACTGGCAGCCATAGCCTCTAGAAATAAGTTGGATTTTACTCCTAGGTAATCTCTCAACATTATTCCAAAGTGGGCCATATATTATAGAAATGACTTGAAATGAGTTATTTCTCATTCTTTTTTTTTCATTCCTTTGTCCTATAAAATAATAACTACTTTGAAGGTTTTCTCTACATATTTCCAACTGTTTTGGATGGATGTCTCCATGGTTTCACATTTCACACTCCAATGCTATGATAAATGATATAGTCCAGGATACCACCAACTGATGCTTACAAAAGCAACCAAACAAATGTTAAAAAATGAGAGAAAGTGAATTCCTGTTCCAATAAGAAATAGTTCCATCCCTCTTTTTAAAGAAACCATTAGAAGATATATCGCCCCAACCCCCTATACATTTAGTGGAGTCAGCATCCCAGCATATATTTGTGAACAGCTCTCAAGATGAAACTAATGTGCAGGATTTACAGGGTCAGTAAACATATTGCTTTTAGAGAGGCAATAATTGTATTGTAATAGGGATACAATGTGGAACTGACCTTAGGTGGAATTTTTATGGTGAGTTTATCACATGGAGAGGAGGTTCTTTAGCTTAGTACTACAGCATTTGCTTTGCATAGTGAAAAATCATGTTTAAATGTAAATTTAAAATATACTTTTTCAGTATATGCCTGATACGCCAGCTGCGCCCCTTTCTGGATTGTGATGCCCTACGCACGGTCACTCAAGCCCTCATCATTTCCCGCCTGGACTACTGCAATGCTGTCTACATGGGGCTTCCCCCTGAGGTGCACCCGGAGACTCCAGCTAGTACAGAATGCGGCCATGCGGGGGATCTTGGGGGCCTCTATTTTTCAGACTGTTTTGGAACCTTTTTGGATCCCATGTAACACCTCTCCTGCGCGAGCTGCACTGGCTGCCTGTGGTTTTCCGGGTGCGCTTCACGGTGTTAGTAACAACCTTCAAAGTGCTCCATGGCAAGGGACCTGGTTATTTGCAAGACTGTCTCCTACCGCATACCTCCCATCGACCAGTCCGCTCCCACAGAGAGGGTCTCCTCAGGGTCTCGTCGGCTAGCCAATGTCAGCTGGTGACCCTAGGGGGAGAGCCTTCTCTGTGGCAGCTCCAGCCCTCTGGAATGACGTTCCCCCTGACCTGCGCACAACCACGGACCTGCACCTCTTCCTCTGGGTCCTGAAAACTCATCTATTTCATGTGGCCGGCCTGGCATAGCTTTTAAATTTATTTTATCAACTGGGTTTTATTGGGACTTTTTAGAACAGGTTCTTGTTTAATTTGTTTTTATTATATTTATTGTACCCGAGGTTTTTATGTTTTATGATTGCCTGTTCACCGCCCTGAGTCCCGCAAGGGAGATAGGGCAGTATATACATTTAAATAAAGTAAAGTAAAAGTAAAGTAAAGTTTATCCTCCCAGGTTCAGAGTAATTTTTGTTATTTCCCCTTTGCTGCAAAGAACTTCAAATCGGCTCACATTAAAGGATGACAAAAGGTGACACCTTGCCCACAACCTGTTCCAGTTCTCATCATTACCTCATTATATTTGTTTTCAGAGAGAGAAGAAGGCTTGCTTCCTGGTAAACCTAAGACATTGGTAAAATACTATTGTTTCAGCAGAGAGGCAGAAAAGCCAAGAATCCAGAAAGGGACATGACACAAACAATTACTAAGCATCACTTGACTATAAGGAATGGTCAACAACTCAAGATGGCAATTACACGCATCTGGTCAAAGTCCAGATCTTTTTAAAATGTGTTGTACTGTGTGTATAAAATGGATGTGGCTCCACTTGTGGTTGCAGCCACCATAATGACTTTTTAACTCCCACACTACCCCTTGTAGATGCCCCTTCTACCAGGCAGCTCCTGCATACCTGTGCAAGCACAGGTGAGCTAAAGTTATTTCAGCAATAGAAGAAATGTAGAAGCTTTATGATGGGAATACATAGATAAAGCAACAATGCTGGGTTGGTGAAAAGTTGCTTTTGGAGGGGCCCCTAATAGTATCACTGGCGCCCATTTGGAAATGGTGGCTAATTACTGAGAATTAAAGTAATAAGTTCTTTCCCACAGGTGCTTTTTCAAGAGGCAACTGGACTTTCTGGTTTTTCTTTGAAAGCATTTCACTTCTCATCCAAGAAGCTTCTTAGCTATGACGAACTTCTTGGATGAGAAATAAAACGTCTTCAAAGACTTGAGATGGGCAGCTACATATATCAAATCAATTATTAATTAAATAATAAAATACCGCGAAAGACCCCAAGCTCTTTGCTTCACAGAAAACCCAATCATTGTAATTTTAAGAGAGAAGGCTCTAGAAATAGCTTGCTGTTTACAGTTTACTTTCTGTATCAAGAAGTATAACCAGACAAGATCTTACTTGGATCGTCTACAAATTCCAGAGTAAGTTTTCTACTGTTGAGTTTAACATTCAAAGACATTTTCTACATTTGTCCCATGCCTTCAAAAAGGAGCTCTTGTATAAAGAGGGGTTGTGAATAGATTAAAATCTAGATTCTCTTTATTGTTTACCTCATTTATCTTCTGACAGGATTCTATCAGGTTTTGAAAAACATTACACAAATGAAGCCAATTGTTCTTTTTTAATATTTACCCGGTTATATTTGCTCAAGCTATTTATCAATGTTTCAGCGAGAGTATGACTAATTTCCCCAAATAAAACAAGATCGGCATTCTAGAATTTCCATGACATTTCTTGAGTATTTTTCTTTATAAACAAATATAGGAACCAGCCTGGTGGTGTTCCAATTTCTTCAGTGCTTTCTGTTTTGGAAGGATCTGGTACACATTTTGAATAGTGACACTTATTATATTATGATTAGGAAGGTAGTGTGGATATGGGAAATCTGAACTTCATGAACTGATATTCATGAAAAGATTGTGCAGATAGCACATTAAGTCTCTGGAGCCTGTTAGGATCCAGATGGAAGATGCCGGGATCAAACTAAATATTAGTAAATTGGAGGTACTATTTGTACCTCTACTTCACCTGCGTTTGAGCCCATTCGTGCCAACGGATGTGAATTTGTCATTTTCTTTCTTTGAAAACAGAGAATCGTTTGTGTTTATATATACTAGTATATAAGATTGTAGAAAATAATGCTCAGACAACTGAAAGTAAGTTGGAAAATGAATCACTGCATCTCAATTGTACAACAGGTAATTTTAAACTCTGGAGAGTTCAGGAACAAATTGAAGTGGCTCTTCAGATGACATATATTACTTTTCAAAATTAGGTCATCTTGCCCAAATCCATTGCAATGTTCCCTACTCAAGGAGCCAAGAACTTCTGCCCTGTAGTTCAACCAGGATGGATCCTGATTTTCTTTCTTTCTCGCAGAAGTGTAAAAAGTGCAAAAGATATTTAAAGAGAGAGCATGACTAGAGGTAATGAGAAATGTTATTGGAAATGATCTAAATTCCTATTAATATTGGAATCTTTGAGATGTAAATATCTTGGGCTAGTAGTTCTCAGTGAATCTTTAGCCCCAACAATCACTCTGTCAAAGAAATTGGATCCCACTATAAGAAAAAAAAGACATAAAAATGCTTGCAGGCATTGTTATTCATCGGTTTCAGTAAATTTCAATGACATAAAGCAATAAGGCAATGAATGAAAGCTAACTGGAGCTGAAGCAATGTTCACCACTGTGGGAGCAATTGTTCCCTAAACTAAATAATGAGAGAAAGCAAATTAGTACGAAACATTATTTTATTTTGGCTGTTAAACCCAAACTTCTCCCAAGGTATTCTAATCTCAGGCTGTGCCAAGATGCTAATTTCCTTTGCATCAGTATCCTTTTGAGGATACTGATGCAGGATACTGATGCCA
Organism: Tropidonophis doriae; assembly: GCA_026931265.2. Taxonomy (NCBI): domain Eukaryota; kingdom Metazoa; phylum Chordata; class Lepidosauria; order Squamata; family Natricidae; genus Tropidonophis; species Tropidonophis doriae. Next base: position 7,315 of record JAPKID020003539.1, read on the forward strand.
CTCTGAAATTCCTTCTCTGTTCTCTTCCACCCCATCTCTCATAAACTGTTGCAGGGGGTGCATTTAGACTACTAGTAGACAAGGACTGTCAGCTAACCAAGTCAGGGGGCAAAAGTTTTTGATTCATAGTGCATATCTAGCCATTTGTGCATATCTTTCATTCAGTCGTGTCCAGAAGTGGTATTCAGCCGGTTCTGACCAGTTCTGGAGAACCAGTTTTGAGTAGTTCGGAGAATTGGTAAATACCACCTCTGAGTGGCCCTGTCCCCATCTATTCTCTGCCTCTCGAGTTCCAGCTGATTGGGAGGGAATGGGGATTTTGCAGTAACCTTCCCCTGCCAGGCCCACCAAGCAAAGCAACACCCACTAAGCCATGCCCACAGAACCAGTAGTAAACATTTTTGAATCCCATCACTGGTTGTGTCTGATTCTTAGAGGCTTCCTGTACAAGTCCTGGAAAATAGCTGCCAATTACTTTTTCCCCACTTTCATTCAGTAGTGTCCAATTCTTGGAGATTTCCTCGACAAAGCCCTGCAGTTTTCTTGGTAAAAAGAAAGTGTGTTTTGCCACTCTTTCCTAGGACTGAAAGAAAGTCACTGGTGTTTGTGCCTAAAGTGAGTCTAAAACTCAACCATTGCATTGAGGCACATGGGAAATGAAATGGTGAGCTTGATCTGGCTCTGTGGCTGTGTTAGGAGGACACTTCTGTTTCAAAGCCCAAGAGAGGTCACTGATTTGGGACAACTCACCACAAGACATATTTCGCTAAGAACAGGGAGTTGCATTTGGCAAAATATAAGAATGGGAGCCTGTTATCTTCTGATTTGGTTAAAAGATTTTTAAAAAAAAAATTGGTCAACATCCATCAAATTCATCCATGCAAGCAGAAGCTGCTGAAAGTTGTAGTACACCAATAAATGAAGTATCGAGGTGGGTGGGTGAGGTGGGATTACTAAATCTGTGGACATTTTAACTTTGGATGGAACATGGATTTGTAGATCATGTGGCAAATATTCAAGGCATCGATACAGTTGTAGTGCTTTTCACATAAAAGTCCTGAACAAAGCTTGGCATTTCAAATCAAGTATAGTCAACTTTATTGTATAGAATTATGAGTAAATGTGTTTGGGTCTATACTGTGAGCTAAGAATCTCTTCAAAAAGAGTCCTTTTCAGCTTTTATTTTTGACTAGACATATGCACTGTTAAAATGTTAGCTTAAAAATGAGTACACTTAAAACAAAACTCTTCTTTAATATCCATGGGAGTTGGAGGAAATAAGTGACTCTGCAATAAAATAATGTGCTTTACAATTTCAGTTTCGTACTTGATTACTGTCTTTACTATTTGCCATGTACAATTGAATGTTCCCTCAGTGATATCTCGACCCTAACCCTGAAGCACAATAAGAAAATAAACAGAATAGAAAGGATTCTATCCTGCAAGCAATTCGCATCTAATTTAGTGTAATTGAGCTGAAGAATTCATTAAAATTAATAGTGGATACACAATAAGTAATATTTGCAATTATAATACATTGCACAGAAGTTGCAGAAAAGTCACTTCGGATGACTTTCTATGTTTGATGAGCTTGAGTTCCGCAATTTTAAAAAGGCCCATACTGAGGAATGGAAATCCTAATTGAAGGTTAGTCATAGTCCAAGAATGAGAAATCATGGCTAATATATGGTACAATTTATATCAAAATAGGACTAGTATATTTCTAAAATTATGACAACCTTGTTATAATGAAAAAGAACCAGCTAGAGAGGACACATGAAATGATCAACATCTTCAAAGGAATAAAATTCATGAGGGAAGAAGAAAATAACACACTAACATTCCTGAATGTTCTCCTCAGCAGAGGCAGTGATGGTAAGTTAGAAACACGTCTATCTTAAACCACCCACACCAATCAAGTGCTTCACCACCAAAGTCACAACCTAACCTCCCACAAGAGAAACTATGTAATAACACTATTTAAATGAGCATAAACACATTGCAACAACCTTGATATTAGAAAAAGGAAACAGATCATTTAAATGACATCTTCCAACAAAATGGATACCCATGCAACTTTAACAAAAAGTGTCTGATCATTTAACCTAATATTGTATAACAACACAAGCTGTGAAAAAGATAACATTACCATACATCCCAAAGGTGCTTTTCCTTGAAGACGTTTTGTCTCTCATCCAAGAAGCACCTTCAGGAACTGAAGAAGCTTCTTGGTCAAGAGTCAAGTTCAACTAGGATGAGTGCCTGTTTAAAACATGGTAGGCCAGAAAAGAGCAAATAAGCTGTGGCTAAATCCTACTCAAACTGAGGATTTTCCTGGGTCTGGGAGCTCAATAATTTTCTGCATAACGTATATGGAGTTAACACTTCGACTGTGGAATTTAATGTAGGGAGGGAGTTTCAAGGATTCATCTTTGTCCCTAGGCTTAGAGGCTCTGTGGGTTTAGTGCCCCCCCCCCTGAAATTTCACCAATTACCACTTCAAGTGATATGTGCATTTTGGATTTTCCTAAACAGGACATGGTGGCTCAGTGGCTAAGACGTTGAGTTTGTTGATCAGTTTGGCAGTTTGGTAGTTCGAATCCTTAGCACCATGTAATGGAGTGAGCTCCTGTTACTTGTCCCAGCTTCTGCCAACCTAGCAGTTTGAAAGCATGTAAAAATGCTAGTAGAAAAATAGGAACCACCTCTAGTGGGAAGATAACAGCGTTCCGTGCGTCTTTGGTGTTTAGTCGTGCCGGTCATATGATCATGGAGACATCTTTGGACAGCGCTGGCTCTTCAGCTTTGAAACAGAGATGAGCACCACTCCTAGAGTCAGGAACAACTAGCACATATATACGAGATGAATCTTTATCTTTACCTTAAATAGGAATAGCCTTTCTCTTACATTGGACAACTGGAAAGCACATTATGCACTTAATGCAAGACCCTGTACACGAAATTACATTGGCCTTGAGAGGGATTTGGGAGCTGCAGAGAATACAGAATCTAGCAGTTGGGATGCTCAGTGGGCTTTAGCTCGTAAGTAAAATCCCTGAAAGCTGAGCACTGGCTGTCAATTAGCTATCAAACCATGTTTGAAATGTAATTGTTAGTTTATAATGTTCTGAACAGCTCAGAACACGTTATCTGAGAAATCACTTTCTTTCCCTTAGGCCTATCTGGTGTTTATGTTCTGTGAAAGTTGCCTTGCTTATTACTCTACGGATTACTGATGCTCACTCAAAAGTGCTGTGGGGAACTGCATTGTCTGTTGTGGCACCTAATATGTGGAATGACCGTTCTGTCGATGTCGGCAGGGCTCCGGTGTGAATATTTCTGCTGAGAAACACACATCACATGATCTAAATAAAATAAACCTACTATTTTTTTCTTGAGAAAATTACAGTATGCCAAAGGCTACACGTGAATGCTATGCTATGCTACATCTTCACACTTAAGGATCTGTCCTTGTCTGGAATTTGCTAAAATTATTATTTATGATGTAAAAGTATTTGTTTTAATGATATGGCCTCTTTGCAAGATTAAAAACAAAATTTAGTTATCCATGTCAAATAATTCAGTTGCACAAACACATTTTAAAATAACAGTGTTACGGCCAACATACTTCTCTGCCCCCATGCATAATTTTCTCTAAATAATAGGATTTCCATCCCATCATCATATGGACATCGATCTTCTAGTTGAGTGAAGGTGGTTAACAAGAATAAAGAATTTCTGGTTATGGAGGTGCTGAGGGATGGATGATGGGCAGGGACAGAGAATTCTGCTTTGAAAAACGTACAAAACCAAACTAATAGCAACATGAATTAACCTGAAATGTAGAAGATTTGGCTTTATTTATTGAGTTTGCTGTTGAAGTCTGAAATGTATGCAACTTCCACTGGAATGCAAACATTTCTTCATGTGTCCACTCACTGGCGAGGCAGATGACAATTTGCTTTATACAGTAAATTCGCAGAATACAGAATGTTTCTGCATACTGTTTTTGTGACATGACTCAAACTGCTTTGATAAAGACAATTGACATTTGCATTATATGGCCATGAACTTCAGCATACATATTTGGCAGTATTGTTTTCATTTCTGCCACTTTTCTAAGAGTATATGGAAAGCTCTGCCTTACAGAATCGCAAGCCTATGGGGCATTTTATTTTCAGTGGGTCCTTGAGAAGTCCACAAGTGATTGCAGTAGCGTTTGCTTCTTTGGGCCCTCCAGCAACTAGGATATTAGCTCCAGCCAGGGCTCCTAATTAGCAATGATTAAACCTTGTTTCCATGAATTTGCTAATCCTGTTTTAAACTGCAAGCCATCGTTATATGGCAGAGAGTAGGATTATTCCGTCAGAAATGGAGTGGAAAAGTGTCTTTTATTTTATCTTAACTTTATCTTAAGATAATTAATTCTATCTTAATTTCCCACCACTCCGCTTTAAGAATTCAGTTCTAGGAATATAGAAGGAGAAGAAAAAAAATGCTTTTATCCGTTTTCTTTTGCAGATGTGTAGGTAGAACCATATACAGTATCGCGTTGACCCTGAAGATGGCATAAGTGTAACCATATTTTATTGTAGCCTTTGTATGGTTTTTTTATTAGCTTTTAGGTTTGTAAGTATTAAATGAATTTAATAATATTTCAGGCTTGTCACTTTCTAACTGTTGAAAAGGGGGTTGTAAAGATAAAAGGGGGAATGTTATGTCTAGGTGGCATTCCTTCCCCATGGGAACAGAGAAGATGACTGCAGCTGGACAAAGGTGGAGTTCAGAGTCATTGGACTGTTGGACTGAGGATTGATTGGCGATTGTGACTCAGGGGGGAAGTTTCACACTTTTGCTTTTATTGGGTGTAATTCCGAATGCGCGAACAATGGAGGTCGGCGTTTGAGTGCGGAATGGTGGTGGGGGTCGTTTTCACCCCAGGAGGACGCTGCCAGCCCTCGGATATCACCTTGGA